>VXAD01012874.1:1643578-1788398 GCA_013399195.1 Dicrurus megarhynchus | reverse complement strand
TTTTTTTTTTTTTCTTTTTGCCTTTTTTTGCCTTTTTTTTTTTTCCTAGTACTCGTCCTGCAAAGTGGCCAGTAAGAGAGAAGGCGGTGTGCTCGAGCCGGCTAGCAGCTGGCGATCGAAGCGTTGCTCTTACCTCGACGGACATTCCTGCCGGCTTCCGGCGGCGGCTCCAGGGGGGTCCGGGGTTGCCCTTCTTCCCCAAGGAAGGCAGAAGTGGCCGGGGAGCGGGGGCACGGCTCGGGCAGCCNGGCAGCCCCCGCCGCCCCCCCCGCCGCTCCCGATCCCGCTCCCCGCACCTCCCGCCGGCGCAGCCCCGGGAGCCGCATTCCCCGGGCCCCGCCGCCTATTGCCCCCTGCCCGCTGTCGCCCTCGCACCCGGGGCTTGTTGGCACTGCCGGCAGACACCTCTTCCACCGGCAGCAGGGGTTTCTCCCCGAGATACAGTATTTGCTTTCAGGAGAGTTGTGTACTTTTCTGTTCAGAGGAGGGATTTGTTGGGGAGGGAAAGCCCCCGTATCGAGGTGCAAGCTCTGTCCCCACCAAAAGGCCTGACTGCACAGCCATGCCTCTTCCAGCAGAGTTTGTGTGGCGGGCCAGGGGCTGTTTCCCCATCTCCCCTGATGCCTCCTTTTGTAAAGACACTCCAATCCTCGCAAAATACCCACCAGCAGAGAACACTCTGGCCACTCCGGGTGTACGTGTGTGGGCGCAGCGTGTGGACTGATGGTCGCTCCAGCTACCTGGCTCCTGCGAGGAGCTGCGCTGCTTCTCCCGCTACCCCCACCACCCAGCTCACCCAGTTACCCCCCTGTGATGTCCGCCTCCCGCCGTACACCTTATCCAGCCAGTTACTTGATCCAATTCAATCCCCAGTGCAAATGTAAATAGCTACAAAGTATGGAAAAATGTTGCGCTCCTTTGCTGAGCGCTTTTACACCATACTTTACACAACAGGCATGACTAATGTTGAAAGGGTAAAGTTGTTTACTTTTAACCAAGATTAAATACAAAACTTTAAAAAGCTCCTCCCTTCCTTTGGATGAAACCCAGCATTTTTTCCCATTTGGAAATTGTCAAACAGTGGTTAAACAATCCTTTGGCAAACAAGTAGTGCCTGAGGGAATAAAGCATCAGATACATGGGGAGTGGAATAAAAGACATTTCTGTTCCTGAGGTACTTTTCTTGTGTTGCACAATGAAGTATAACATAAAATCTTCAAGTCTTGGAAGGTTAGAGAAAAGGAACTTCCCATGATTATATACACTACATGATTTGATATTCCAGTCCTTTTGAAAACCTACCAAAATTCTTTTCCCAAACCAAACCTGTGCTTTCAGAAGCTGGGCAACCGAGCACCTTAAGGAAAATACTAGGCTGAGAAATGCAATCAGAGAGACACAGGGGTGCATGTACAAAATTACATCTCTACCGTGCCGTGTTTTAACATTTTCCCTGTGAATTTCTAAGGACTCCATTGCACAAGTGAACAAGTGAGACTGGTTGAGGTTTGTTTCTTAATTCATTCCCTAGGTTACCGGTGTAAACTTTAATTAGGGCAACAAAGAGCAGAGCAGCTGAGGGTGAGGCAGGCTTTTCCCAGCTCATACCTGAACCTCGTTGTGAAATACCAGCCATTCAAAACACACAGCCTTTCTCTCTGTCCAGTGACACATGGAAAATAACCAAATGCTGTCAATACCAAGTTTGGGTTGGAAATTAACCAAAGGGTTATGCTAGATGCTACGTGTAAGAACTTTAGGCAAGGAGCCCAGCGTTCAATTTTAAAGAATGAAATCTTTTAATAATAATGAAATATTAGTAAGCAACTTTTCAGACACCAGGAGGTTGTGATCCGAAGACACAATCCCTTTTGTTTCAACTAGAATAGGCTGGCCAACCTTCACGGCCCAGAAACGAGGCAATAGGGTTTTCAATAGGCCATGAACCACGGGCTAGGTGTCTCCCAGGGTGGAGGGCCAAGGGGAAGAGCCTGAGAGGACAGCAGCGCCCCGGGGACCCTGCTGCTCTATTGTGGCAAGACCATAGGAGGGATTTGGGGTTGGGTGTGAGTTCAGCCCAGACACACTGAGTTTAACTCTGCTGGTTTGCTTTCTCTCACTGCCAGGAGTTAAGATAATGAGGTGCTGCTGCTGCAAGGTGTAACCCTTGGCACAGGGCCTACCTTGGACATCCCTTGGCTCCAGAACCAGAGCCTGTCCACCACAATCTGGAAACAGAGGTCTTCCAAGTACCTAAGGGGGGCCTACAAGAGAGCAGTAGAGTCACTTTTTGCAAGAGCATGTAGTGTGAGGACAAAGTGTAATGGCTTTAAAATGAGAGAGGACAGGTTTAGATGAGATATTAGGTGAATTTTTTTTTACTGTGAGGGTGGTGAGGCACTAAAACATTGCCCAGAGAAGTTGTGGATGCCCCATCCCTCGCAGTGTTCAAGGCCAGGTAGGACGGGTCTTTGAGCAACCTTGTCTAATGGAAAATGTCCCTGCCCATGGCAGGATGATCTTAAAGGTACTTTCAAACCCAAAAGGTTCTGTGATGATTCTATGATTGTCTATGCTATATAAAGTCTTTTAATTTTCTGCAGCCACCAGTAGAGGTTGCAGGGAAATAGGATGCCATTTGCAGCCCATAATTTAAATGGGAAGCCTACATTTGGATTAGTGTTTGTGTAGAAGTAAATAGAGTTCTCCCAAGTAATCATCCTCTAATCAAAATAAATGGCAACAGTGGTGCAAAAGTCAAGGATGGCACTGTAGGGGAGAGGACCATGATGGAAAAAAAATAAAGGACCCTCAAAGACCTGACCAAATTCCACTGAATGTGAAAGTGTTCTCTTTAGTTTTCAAGAAAGTAAGGAGAGGGACAAGGATTAATTTGATTAATATTAATTAAGGGGCAGGACAGACTTTGGGCCACTTGTTTTCCTACCTTCCACATTGAAAGCAAGAGCAACAGGAACAAATAAATGGCAAATAAATCTAATGTCTCATGTTAGTCAGAGGAGTCACACCATCTGTGTCTGCTGGGAACTCTGCGCTTCTTCCCAGACAGGCTGGTTGGGGGAGGCAAGCATGGGAGCACAAGGACAGACGTGAGGAGCTCCTTCTTTGGGTAATATACTTCTGTAACCAATTTTGTTAGAAATTTCTGCAGGGAGGAATAGTCTTCTGGGGATCAGCATTATTTTTCATTCTGCGGCTTGCAGCTTGCTGAGGGAGGGAGAGGTAGTGCATACTTATCAGCCAGCAGCACAGCCTCAAAATGAGGGAAAAGCAGAGAGATGCCACAGTGAAATGGACTTCAGATGCATCCTACTGGAGCTGCCCCAAGTGCTGGAGTAGGATGTTTGATGGGTCTTCAGGATCTCTTCCCCTAGAAAACCAAACTCCTTGTTTTTCTGCATGGTTATTACAAGAGAAGAGCCAATTTGCTGATTTGAACTTACTTCAGTTAGATCTGGTTTGGGAAAAAAACTCCATTGCTAGGGTTTTCATGGAAGAATTTAACCAGGTGTACAAACAACCTGAGGGTTTGACTTAGCTTTTTCAAAAAATGGGTTGTAAGTTTCCTTTAAGTGGTAAATGCAAAGAGTAGGGAGCAAGAACGTGTGGGTTGAAAAATTAGTTGCTGAACATTGAATGGACTTGCTGCCTGGAAGGGCTGAAATTGCTGCTGAGTGCCTGGAAAGCCCTAAAGCTTGCTGTCTGGCAATCTTGTGGTTGAGCATTTGCATCTTTTCTGGGAAGAACTTCTAGACAGCATGAACCATACGTGTGCACTCAATTGCCACGGAGCATACTGTATGTGTGTGTGTGTCAGCCTGGTGAGCCAAAGCTCAAGGCTGTGGAAATAATTCCTTCTCGTGCGGGAAAGAGATGATCCGCTTACCCTCTGGCTGACAGCGCTCTTTGTGCCGTGTACCCCTTGGCCCATACAAGACCTTTGGTTCCCTCACAGCAGAATGGGAATACATCTCATGGGAATACATCCAGTTTCAGTGTGACTGTGCTGGTTAATAGGAATAAGAAACTATGGCATGTCTGTGCCTGGGAAAAAGGCTCTGGTCTCAAATCAGGCTGACGGAGCTTGTTCAGATTTGAGAGCTGTTCAAGAAAAGGAAGCTCGAACTCAAACCCAGGAGTAAGGGATCTGCTATTTTTGCTCTGGAAGTCCCAGTGAAATGGAAGATAATAAGGGGTTGTAGTGCCACAACTGAATTAAGAACAGCTGGGAGAAGTGTCAATGCAAACGCAGCATCTTTGTCTTTACCTTGACTGGGAACAAAAGACTATTGCTAATAATTATTACATTTTACATCCTACATTACTGCTGCACTGTGTTAGTACTTTTTTGGCAGGCACATATCCCTGTGGACCTGTATAAATATTTTAATTCCTGGCCAGTTTTACAGAGACCTTCTACCTCATGCAGAAGCTCTTGATGAGCAGAAGGAAGGTGCAGAGAACAGTTGCCTCTCTCCTTACAAGAAACACCCTGATCCCCATCTCCAGTGATTTCAGCAGAAGCTGGATTAGGCCTGTATTTCATCATCACAGTCAGGATTCCACAGTTTTTCAGATTATTTTGATAATTGCTCTCCCTCCTCTTTTTTCCTGGGTACCATTTTTGGTCACATATTTGGAGTTATACTACTCACCACCACACACTCGCCCTTTTAAATTCCTCTCAGCTTGCTTTGATTCCGTGCAACACTCTACTCTTCCACCTACCTTAAGCTCATGATGCCATTGTTTGTCACGACACTTGCTACTAGAAACATGGAGAGTTTAAATGTGGAAGTTTAGTTAATAGCAAAAGAAATATAAAGAAATATTCAAACTCAGGAGTATATGAATCTGCTCACACATGCTCAGCTCTGTCATCTATGATTCTCAAAGCAGTAAACAACTATCAATATCAAGACAGTGTGGAAGTCTGAATTTATCTGCTGTTATCAGATTTGTGTCTTCATTGTTTCTTTCAATCTTTCTTAAACTACTGCAGTCCATAGGCATTAGATGCCAATGAGGCCCTAGCAGTGTTCATACTAAATTCCTAGTAACAATTTTAAAAAAACCTCCTAAATTAAACCACACATTTAAAAAACATTTACTTTGCTGTTTTAAACTCCTAGTTTGAGCACAGTTATACAGCAAAAAAAAAACTTCAGAAAATTTTTTTCCTTTATACTAGATTATTTCCTTTCTCTATTGTGAATGAAAATGGGTGAGTTCATGGACTGCTCTTCCTTTTTTGTGGTTGTCAGCTCCTCACACTCATATTGATGCAAATGTGGTTCTGATTTCATTGTGACTGCCCCAAGAGAGTGTCAAAATACAACAAAATCCAATTTCAGTAATGCAAAATCAGGTGAGGTGTTCCTTTGATTTTGCAGTGTCAGAGATGTGGCTGTAAGGACTTGGAAGGTGAATTTGGCCACCATCTCTAGGGCAAGCAGTGCCCAGATGCAGCTTCTAGCAGAGGCTGTGATATTCCCCTTCCACAGAGCATTGCAGGAGGGAAGGAAGCAGAGGAAGAGAAAGTGTTAAAAAGGTAAATATTGACTCAAAGAAAGGAGACATAAAGGAGAATGTGGGAGAACTGTAAATGAGCCAGAGAGGATGGAGAAAAATTCTTCAGCAACTGTAATTAGGTTAGATTTCAGAAGTAATTGCAGTGTTCCGGCATCAGCAGATACTGTAGGCAATGTTTGCCCTCAGCTCTGTTTGCTGAGAAGGCGGTGAATTGTTTCAGCCTGCAGGGCCTGATCCTGATGTGGTGGCACCGACTGCACACAGACACGAGCCCAGTGAGGCAGCCAGTGTCCTCGCTCTACATGCCACTGGGAGCAGCCAGAAGGTTTGCAGGGAATGGAAGTGGTGAGCGCAGAGACAAAAACACAGTGGTATGTGTGGATGCAAACACACAGCCTAAGTGAAGAATGTGTATTTAATCGAGCTGCTGGTGCAAAATTGTGCTAGCAATTTAATACTGAATAAAAGGTGTTTAGATTGTCACCAGTGTCTGGCTGATGCTGCCACCTCTGCAGAGGTTATGGTGAGGCTGGGCTAGTGCCTACTTCCTCATCCTGGGTTGGTGCTGTAAGTGGGATGTAGAAACTGCATTGCCCTCCGGTTCCTTTCAGATACAATTCTCCTGTGTAAAACCAGATTATATAGGCTTTCTGCAGGGAGAATAGATTTCACCTTTAAGTCTTCTGCAGACGTTTTACATTAGCAGTTCATGTGCCATCAGAAAATCAATTACCATTGGTATTACATGCAGATGAACAGTGCAGAGTAACGGAGAATTCATTTTACACAATGCTTTTAATAAAGTGCTAAATAGAGCAAAATATTTTCCAAAGGGCTATTTATAGGATCTGTGTAGGAAGTATGTCTTCAAGGGGAAGTTTGCACCTTTGTGATTTGGATGAGGAGTGAGTCTCAGCATTCTTAATGCTAACATTGGTCAAGAACGTATTTCTGCCAGGCTGGACTGTAGACGAGAGCAGTCCATCATCTATAGTGCACTGGCTGTCACTTCACACGGAGAAACACTTTTTCTTTTAAAAACAAGAGTTTCACACCCTGTTCTGTTGTAGTGCCAGTTGTTGCAAGACCCTAAAATAACTGAATTACTGCTTCATTCTTGACACTCTTATCATCTTTTCCTGTTCTTGATGCCAGCACAGTTTGCCGATTAGATTTGCTGTGTGTATTTCAGTAAATCATTTACTTCAGCACCTCTTTACAAGCAGACATTTCTGCAATAGCAGTCCTACTCCTACCTGAGTTTGGGTATGTATCTGGGGCAAAGCAAGGGACTCAGGTGGTTTTATCAGGAGGCAATTATGAAAATAAGAACAGAAATTCAGGGCCAGACCAAAGTGTGCTGCCTCTAACTGTGGCCAGAAAGAGAAGTCTGAGGAAGTGAATAAGAATAGCACAAGCATGCACTTCCCTGGAGTGCTTTCTCAACCATCAATAGTTTATACTCAGGAGTTTCCCATATGCCCATGTAACCATCATAGGCAACATCTTCCTGCAGGGAACCCCACAGCTTAACTATGCACTTTATGAAGAGCCGTCTGGTTTTGCTCAGTTTGAACCTGCTGGTGTTATTTGGTACCTTTTTGTTCTTGGGTTGGAAGAGAAGGAAAACCATCAGTCTCTCTTCACCCTCTTTATACTATTTGTGGTTTTATAGACAGATGCCATATTCCCTCTCAGTCATTGCTCTTCCAGTATGGAAATTGCTCCATGTTTTTGATAATCCTTGTGATTCTTCTCTGAATATTTTCCATTGTATTTCCTTTAAGGTGAGGACCAGGACTGCATGTAGTGTTCAACAGGCAATCTAAGTGCACACACACTAAATCTGTACAGGTGCGTGATGGTGTTCTTGCTTTTCCTTCCCTAATATTTGCTAGCACAGGGCTATGGCTCTTGTTTCTTTAAGGCCTTCTGAGATGCATAGTACAGTTCAGTTACATCAGCTCAAGAACAGTTTCCACTTTCTTTCCACTCACCTTTTATTTTTTAAATAGCCCGGATGAATCCAAAATAATAGAAATTTGTCTTAATTTATCTACATATTTCACTCTGTTGAAAGAAAAGAATGGCTAGAATACTGCTAAAGAGAAAATGTATTCTTATTCATTGTAACTTCCAAGATTTCTGAAGCAGCTATATTTCAGTATGTATGCAAAAAACAGGCATGCTGGGAGGGGAAGGGGGATCAATCACAGAAAGCTTGAACAGCAAAAGGAAATGTTTTGAAATGTTCTAAACTTGTGAAAATAAAGTATGACAGGATAGAATAGAATAATAAAAAGAAATCCTTTGACAATTTCCTTGCAATAGAATGTACTCCCTTCTTTTAAATGTTTTTGTTAGAGCTAAAGCTGATGAAACCATGAGAACAACTAAAATAGATTAATCCTTCTGCCAGTTGCTATTGCAATCTATTACTTGCAGGAAGGAAGCCTGTTTGTTTAAAAATATCCTCCCTGCCCTTAAAGATGCAGTGAGATGTTTGCATTACTTGAAATTGGTTGTAAATATCATAATTACCGAGTTCCTTTCTCATTTCGCAATCCGTGCCAGGTGTTTTATTACAAGTCTCACAAGTTTTATCTGATCTGTGCTGCTACTGCTAAGCTGGACTGATACGGCACTATAGAAAACCAGCAGGGATGACCTAAGTTTCAGTCCAACATTTCCTACTTTCAGGGTAACCAATACCTATTTCCCACTTGGTTCCACCAAGCAAACCACAAAACCCCCCAAACTCCCCAGTTGATGCCCACCCTCAGGTTTTCCACCATTTCCTCCTGCAACACTGGCCTGCACTCACTGCCACCACCCTGGGATTAGTTTGACAACCTCAAGCCAAGTGACATGGGGTACAAATATTGAACTCGTGCCTTAAAATGACTTTCCAAAGTTGTGCCTGAGTATCTCCAGCTGCTTTATGAGAGTGAGTGAAATGGCCTGAAAGCTTCATTTCAATTAAAATAAGCTCTGCTCCAGGTCTTCTTGCAATAATCAGCAGTGGCATTCAGCTTTCAAAAGCTGATGTTAATGCTTTATTGGCATTTGGGGTGTGCTGGCCTGTTCGCTACTTCTGAGAAGCACAAACAGCTCTGGTCTGCATCACAAAACCAGAACTTCATGTTTTCAAAACCTTTGATCTGAAAATTTACTGCCCTTACCGCTTCAGCTTGGCTTATATACTTGGAACTCTTCCATGGAGATACAGACATTTCTTTGGGGCATGATGAGCTTTTGACTTTTGCCTTTCTTTGATTATTTTTTTAGATAGAGAGCAAAGATCTTTTCTGTGAGCATGCCTGCCCCAGGCAGCCACTATTCACAGTGGAAGCTGAGTAACATTTTGCTATTCAAACAGAAATCCGAGTGTGTTGTACAGTTGCAACAATACGAGACCGACATGGCAAGATGGCACGGAGCCATTCATTCCTGCCTGGAAAAGAAGGAGGCTTTTGGAAAGGCAGGTAGAGTGAAGGGTACTGGCAGTATATTAGCAAGGCATGAAGCAAGGGTGAAGAGGTCATTGAAGAACATGTAGGGTGTTGAGAAAAGGAGAGAGCAAGAAGATGGGATGAGATGCACAGAAGTCTGATGGGAGGTATGTAGTAAGACTTGCAGGGATTTGGTGTGACCTGGTGATGTACTTTGCTGAGGCCCTGGATACTTCAGAGTAAGTCTGAAGTTCTGTGAGCTGCTTTATTGCCACTGGAAAGTCATTTCACCTCCCCACCTCTCAGATTTTTCCCCCATCTCTTCCTGCTCATCAGATCAGCATCAATAAACAATTGTCAAGAGAGGGGGAAAAGAAAGAGAAATTTTTCTGTAACTGAACGATGAGATCATGGGACCTGAGTCAAAAGATGACATGATTCTGTGTGGTTTAGGGGAAAGAGATAAGACAACTTTAGCTCCCTTCAGAAGATCTGACATTGTTACGTTCTAAGCTCTAAATGCAGAGACATGATCCTGGGGATAAGGTACAGAACGTGCAGCACGCAGCCAGCATAACAAAATCATTGCCAGGTAGAGATAAACGTAGCACAGTCAAATTACATAAACCCCTCTCTCTTGGTCTTTAGCTGCTAAAGAAGGATGGGGCATTGAGAAACCCCTCCTGTTTGATGGGGCAGAGCACAATCAGCTAAACTGATCCTTTAATAATACTCAAGGAGACACACATGCTGGTGCTACTTTGTGTTTATTTTTTGTTTTAATATTCAAAATCACCTATGTCCTCATGGATGTACTCGAGTTTGTTTTCAATTCTCATGTATGTGATGATACAACTTATCTTGCTCTGATGGATTAGTTTGTTTACACAAGCTTGGCACAGTGAGGAAGCACTGCAGTCTGAGCCTTGGATCCCAACCACATTCTCCATTGAAATGGTACCACCCACTAGCACTCCAGTCCGGGGTGCTGCACCCATGCCCCCTCAGAGCCAGATGTCAATGACAGGACTCAAGATTAAAGCAGTGTTAGCGACTTTCAGACAATGACTCCAATACATCTGGAAATTGCAAGCTGTTTATGTAAACGTAGCCATAGTGTATCTCTTTTCAGAGAGACAGTGTCCAGTATTTAAAAAATCTTCTAAAGTCAGAAAAAAAGCTTATGTGCAACCTCAGGAACCCACCTGGTTGTCAACAGCTAGTCAGGCTTCCTGATGCCAAAGAACAGTCCCTGTCTGTACCAAGAAGGGAGCTCCCAGCTGACATCGTGACGGAAATACAGCAAACTGTATACATCTGAAAGCACTGAGCTCTCCTGAAGCAATTGTTTCTTTCACAGAAGGAAGATGTATGGACTGGTGTAGGGGAAATCTGGGACTCCTAAACATACCAAATCCCTCCAGCATAGACTAATTTTTTATAACAGTATAGACTTTAGCTGAAATTATGAATGAATTCAGCTCTCCATTCAAAGAATCCAAATTGTGTCTGTCTACCTAAGCTTCTGCAACAGCCACTGGAGATCTAAAGCCTACTCCTAATGGAGCCAGGGTAGTTCAGCTAAGCAAGTGATGGAGCTTACCTTCTAACAGCATGAATTTTCTCTCTTAACTCCATTCCCTGTTGACTAAACTTCCATTGACTCTAGTGGAAGCTTAGACATGTAGATCACACAGAGATATCTGTATTGCATTCAACTAAATTTAGGCATCCTTATCAGCAGCTAAATCCCCCTCTATAAGGCTTATTAGGTCAGACTCATCTGGGCAGGTGAGTGGCCTCCTGTTCTGCATGCATTACCTCAGTGCAGAACTTCTCATATTGTCAAGAATGAACATTGAAGTGACAGGTCTGAAAACAGAATAAATTGCTTCAGAATATGCTTTATATAGATGAAATGCATTTGAACTTTCAGATTCCTAAGAACTAAAATTAAATGTCTGAAAGAACACCTGAATGCACCATCCAAAGAATATGATCCAGAAATTGCAGTCATTAAAATAACGGGGCTGATTACCACCAACACTTACCAGAGAGGCTGAACGAGACCAAAGTGAAGTGAATTCAACCTCACACAGTTTTCAATGCAGACAGTCAGGAGACAGTCCAAAAAAGAATGATCCTTCCCTGTCTGCGCCATTACAACTTACGCAATCAACAACCACTTGGGTACTTTGTATGCTGAAGAATGCATCCAGACAACTTTGTGTAGTGCCCCTGTGGGCTCTCTCCCCCATGAAGTAATTCAAAGCCTTTTGGAATCTGTTCCTGTCTTGGAAACCCTCAACATGCACTTCTTCAGTATGAGAAATTCAGGACCTACTGCTGTGGCACTAAGCTCCACAATTTATATATGCTCTGTGCAAAATCCTTTGCATTCCCTGATTTTCTTCTGGTGTGTTTCTCAGAGGTGCTGCCTTGTTCTAGCATCAGGTGAAATAGTGAACTGCCTTTCCCCACTCACCTTCTCCATCACTTTTCAGATTTTTTAGATGTCTATTGTAGTCTTTCTCTGCCAGAACAAATGCTGTTTATAACAGCTGCAAATGTTTGAAAAGATACCACTTTGTATGATAATCAACTCTAGCAACCTAAGCAAGAGCTCATTGTAGAAAGACACCTCTAATGAATATAAAACATCTAGGGAAAAAATAATCACCTTCAGAGATTTAATGTTGGATTTTGTCCCAATAAAGTCCTTTGTTATGGTCAGACATTTTTAGTACATGAGTTGTTGGTTCCTGTGAAACTAGACAGAGGTTGACTGGAGTATCTTTCTCCACTTGTTTTAGTTCTCACATGAGATCCAAGGTATTAAATCCTTACCTGTTCACAAAACTCCCTCAAAGCTGAATGCATTACTATTGGTATCTTTAGCTTGCATTTCTAGGGAATGAAGAAATGAGAAATACTTGCAAATGCATGTTGCAAACCACTAGTTTAGATAAAGCTTCTATGTAATTCACATTATCTTAAAACTTTAACAAGTTTCAGGATATTATGTTTAATAGCAAGTTTTAATACAGCCATAATAAAATGCAGAAACCTAATCATTATTAACTTGCAGTTCTAGACAGAAGGTGTACATGTCTTGGTTCATATGCTGAGGAAGGTCTACTTAGGTCATTTTGGTAGATAAATGTGCTATTCAGTGATAAGGACAAGATAGTATTTCCATTGTTTTATTATTCACACATTACTTAATGCAAACTGGGAAAACTAACCAGACAAATTGCAGTTGAATTTTCCTGTAAACACTTTCAATGCATTTAATAGATCTACTGAGCAATACTTACAAGAGATAATTTCAGCAGTTAACAGGAATATGGACTAAAAATTTGAGTGCATATTACTGAGAGGAAGATTGGAAATGGATAGATGAGCATGAAAAATTACTACCAATAAATGCAGCATAAATTACAGACAACTCAATCTCCTGTAGAATACTGATTTTTCGTCATCTCTGAAGAGAAAATCTAGACCTCAAATTCTGTGTGCTGGCATAAAAGCCCTGTTTATCCTGCGTGGCTCCTGTCTCTGTGTATGTTCAATCTATCACTGAATCACAGCTTTTCACTGAACCTGTTCTTTCGGGATGTGGTATATTATATGATAAATTTTGAGTGGGGTGGGAAACCAACCATTTAAAAGAAATTAGCTTGCTCAAGCACCTGCCTTTCTTAGTTTTTCAAAGCATGCCCTGGTCTGGAAAAAGCTCCTGGTTCAATGTCTCACATACACAGTTAAATTAAAATACTTAATTGTGCAGAGCATTACTCAGTGCTGATCTCCTGGGGAAACAGGAACTTTATGAATGATGTCTGCTTCCCACTGTGAGGAGTAAAATTACACTGTTTAAAGAATATATGTGTTAAGCACCTTAGGCTGTTTAGAGAAGTCTGAGATCCCATAATAGACTATTACGGTATTGTGAAAAAGAGTTTTGTGAAGCAAGGTATTTTGTTTGGAAGCTAAAAGGAAGAAATTGTGAAATAAAATGGGACAAAATTTTTTATTTGCTGATAAGCAATTTGCTAATTAAGAAGAAGAAAGTGATTTTGTTGAGCTATGCTGATGAAAAAAACCTGGGAATAAGAGTCTAGCTGTATTTTGGAGGGGAAAATGAAAGCACATTTGCGAATGTTCCATGTGCATCTCAAAAGCAAGCCGATGAGTGTCAGCCCATGAACACTCCAACCCAAGTGAAGTGTGCTGCCAAGTGCCAGAGGCTACCAAGTGTGATACTGAGAGAAAACCCGTGGTCTGCAAGCATAGGAATATGGATTTTCTGATAAGATTAGGATGCGAGTACTTTGGCCTCAAGCAGGTGATCCAAGCATGCACCTCTACACCACTTTATGGGCAAAGGGGCTCTGCCTGCTCTGGAGGAGCCTTGACTGGAGCCAACAGGCAGCTCTAGTTGGAAAGGCAGGGAGTCATTCTTGCAGAGCCCTGAGCCAAGGCATGGGTGCCTCCCTCCTGTCCCCAGAGGTGGGGGGCTCTGGTGTGCCTGGTATCAGAGCACAGAGGAGCACAAGTACTTTACCCAGACCTGGCTTGTCATGGCTCTGTTTCCCTTCTGGAAAACAGCCCAGTGCACAGGTACCTGCCCAGGAAATAACCTGCTTTTGAGCCACAGCAAGACAAGGATAGAAAACAGTAAATGCAGGGGAGGTTTCAGAATCATGCTGGTCTTTGGTTTTGCTCTATCTTTAGTTCATAGACCTGCCAGCCTGCAGTCCTGATAGCGCTTATTGCATATTGCAGATCTGATTCTTTCCTGAGTGCATCCTTGAACAGAGCGCTACTGATGGCAGCATCGTTGACATTTCCAGTGACAGCCATGCATGTGCCTGCCATAAAGCCTTGGGACAATCCAAACTTGGCCCTTTGGAAATGTTGGGGTTTTTTACCTGAGAAAGAGAGGAAAAGGTTTTCACTGTTTTGTTTTGAATGTTCAAGTGACAGTACTGGGAACAAGGTGGTATCTCAAGAAAAAAGAAATCAGAAAATCCACATTTGTAATCCCACTTCAAGCCTACTTTAAACACTGTCCAGGGCAATGTCTCTATCAATAGGGATCAAGCAAGACAACTGTGCAAACACACCTGTGCTTTCTTTTAATTCTCACTTTCACCTGCAAGTCAGGAAAAGTGAAAAAATACTAATTAAAAAAAACCCCTGCTTGTGTAAACCTTGTATGTAAATATTTTATCAGTTTATTTTCTTTTTACTTGTGGAACATGATCAGAAGAAGTAAGGGCAGTAGAAGAAGGAGGGAGAGAGTGGGGGAATGTACCTGCAGTTTTCAAAAAAAGTATCAAGAATTTTTCCATAAGGCAGTTTAAAGCTGTAAGTGCCTTGGCAAATCTGTAATGTGATTTTCCAAGCGGTGTGCAAAATGTCATCCAAGTTTAAATCTGTAATATTGCTTTAATCTCCAGAAATTAAACAATAATATTTGTCTTTACTGTGTTTGATCCAATCCTGCACTCCTTTCCAGAATAAGTTCCTACTGATTTTAGTGATCTGGGCCCAGTAATGCACATTTGACTTATCAGTTTATTTACAGCTTGGATCTGTCATTGCCATTAGGTATCTAGGATACACATTTCGCACACATACAGCACATAGAGAACATGTACTTGTAGATACACTTTCATTGAATATGATAATTTAGCGATCGTTATCCTACCTAAAGAAACGCATTTGAATTGCATACGTCTCAAGCTACCCTCCAAACACCAGATAAATACCTTCCAAAAATAGCATCACTCATTTTTCACAGCAGGTGTCATTCATCAGGTATGAGGCTGCATCTAAACGTGTTAGTAATAATAATTCAGTTTGGTGTGTGACTCCAGCTCATTACCAGCAGCCCCAGGCACTGGAGGCTAGTGGAGTCACTAGAGCAGCACAGAAATACTTAATCCTATAGCAAATATTTAGTCCTGTGACATGAATATTACACAAATATTGATCCTGTAAGTTAAAAAGACTCAGAAGAACCTGGCTTTTCTCCTTCAGCTGTCTGATGTGTCTCGCTGTTTGCTCACCTCTGTGGTCCTGTTTGCAGAGCTGGACCAGTTCCAGGCTGCCCACCTTACCTGACCTGGAAGGGGGTGGTGGGCACAGGAAAGGGGGAGAGGAGGGACCAGATCCTGCCCCTCCACAGGCAGGACCGATGGCTGTGACTGCACCTCTCCCAGTGAAGAAAGGATATTGCAAGTGTGGGATGGTCCAGTCTTCCATGCTTCTCCTGTCCCTCCTGCGGGATCTGCTCCCAGGTGGCACTCCCAAAGTGAGTTTTTTGAGGTGGGGAGGATACCCTGTCTCTGCTTGTCGTGCCTTGGGCACGTTGCTGCATTGCCATGGAACACATGGCGGTGCCATGGTTGCTGTCACCCCAAGAACACGGTGCTTGGTGTCCCCCAGTTGCCGTGCCACCGTGGTGGCAGAGGATCCCTGCCAAAAGCCATTTTTGGCATCCCCCCCGCTACATGGGCAGTGCCATCACAACTAGCAGAACTGCCGACGAGCAATGCCACTGTGAGAAGGCTAATTAGGAGTCTGCAGGGAATCTCGCTGCCTGTTTCTGCTTAATTTGTAATATTCACACTAGGCCTGACAGAAAGCCACGGAGGGGACAGGAGCATTTCCAGTGGCCTTTAATGGGTTGTTTGCCCTGGGACACCGGTAATGACAGCCCTGTTTGCGCAGGCAGTGAAAGGGCTCTCCTCAGGCCCCACCAGACACCAGAGCCTGTTGACCTTAATTAAATTTCATGGCACACTTGGCTCGGTCCTGCAGCAATTGCTCAACCTTTACTTATATGTGCTGGCTAAATGGGAATGCCCCCCTAGGCAGTGGTTCGCAGGGAGCCCAGGATATGATGAGACCCTTCTACAGTGCCTTGTACCTCTTTTCAGAGCAATATGCTAAGAATTATTTTTTTTAGCAGCACAACAGTGATAAGCAATTGCAATATGCTAAAAATTATTTTTTTTAGCAGCTTAACAGTGATAAGCAATTGCTTTTCTGTTTATTACTACTCACTATTGTTACAGAAGTGTTTCCAAACTTGGCTTATGTCTGGTGTGTTTGTGGTACTGCACAACACAAACAGCAGGAGCGTGTATCTTCATCCCAGGATGTTGCCACTCAGACACCTGCGGGTTTTAGCTTGAAATTTCAGTTACAGACACAAGGCAAACTGGGGTATGCTCAGGTGACAAGCCCCAGGCATGGACAGTCACCTGCAGGTGGTACATGAGGATGGGGCCCGACCCCAACCCGATCTCTCCCCCTAGGGATGCAGGGCAGCTTTGCTGCTTGCCTGTGCCCAGGGGAAGGAAAGCTGTCCTTTGCACCAAAAGTCAGAGAGCAAGTGGTGGAATTACTGTCCCTGCTGTGTCCCACCACCTGACTTCTCCAACTGGGAAGCGTGGAGGAGAGGGCGGGGGCTGGATCCCTGTCTGGCAAGTGGAAAAAGACACCGGCAGAGGCTATGCAGCAATCCCAAAGAAGCCTTTGCCCTCACTCATGTTTACAGACCACAGACCTAGAGAAAAAACTTTCTCATTAAGTCGTGAGGCTTTATCCTCCCACAGCGTCCCAGGAAATACAAACAAGATTACACCAGCTCTCCTGACATTCCTTTTCTTGGATCTTCTGGAAACAGAGATAAATTCCCCGACAGCCTTTGGGGAGTCAGAAAAGGAGTACTCATCATTTGATCATTTCCTTGAGGGGAAAAAATGTAGAGAAATGGGCAAAAAATTGTGTGCAATGCTGAAGGGACAAGAGAAGGGTGAGAAGAGGAAGAGGCCATGGTGAGGCAAGAACAAGGAAAGGTGAAGAGTGGAAGGAACGGAAAGCAGAGAACAAAGGGGAGAAGCCCTGAACATCTGAAAGAGCAGGTAAATGAGGGAGCGAGCTGAGATGGGAAAGAGAAGAGGAGCACTAACTTAAGAGAGACATGTAACAAAGGGAAGAAAAAGAAAGTCTTAGCAATGTATTAAATAGGAAAAAAGTAGGGAACGAGGAGCTAAAGAAAGACACAGTCAGAAAGAGAAGACTTCCTTGTTGAGAAAGAGAGCTGAGAGCAGGCTGATTCTAAGGGAGGAAAGTACTGAAATCTGAAGAAATACATTACAAGCTAGACACACAAAAGCAGAGGCATAAAGTGTAACAGAGAGCAAAAGAAAATGAAGTGGAAAAAGGAAGCAGGTGGAGCAAAAGAAAACAGTGCATGTAACATATTTTTAAAATATTAAACTTAGAAGTTGGATTTAAAAAAATATTGCTGAGCTCATTTCTCTCTTTAGAACTGGACATTATGAAGTGAAACATATGTGCAGTCTGGTATTGCAGTTCAAATCCGCTTTTAATGGGTACAGATAATGAAGCTGGTGACCGTTTAAGAGCACATGCCATTACAAATGATGACCTGTAATCCACTGTAAACTCTTACCCTCTGCTTACACAAACAGACCTGTGTGCTTGAAATAAAATGAGACTTTTATTTTTGTTCTTTTCATGTGGAGACCATTGGTCTCCTGGCCAAACTTCACTTCCCAAGTGACAAATGGTTAAAACATTGGGCTGCAGGGTCTGTCTAGAAAGAAAACAGTTTTATTTCATATCTCTTTTATTAGGAGATGTAGTAGTCAATTCTGTTTACTGCCAGTGAATGGCATGTGGTGAATTACTGAACAATTTGGCAGAGGGTAGATTTTTTTCAAGTGATAAGGTGTTATGGAAGAGCTGCTTGTTCCCAGCACAGCCTCCTTGCTCCTGCTTTGCATGCACAGGACCAGAATTGTACACCGTGCTGTGCAGGGGAAGGAGCAAGCCAAGCACTTGAAGCTACCCAATGCTGTCTCACCCAGCATGATCTGAGCACCATGGGTGCAGAGGGTGTGACTTACACATTTACGAGAGATGGGCAAGGGCATGTGACGGTGGTAGTCCTGGTGAGTAAAGAATGCAGAGCCTCTCCTCCGGCAGGGAGAGAGTTACCAACCCCAAAAGGAGAAGCCAAGGCCATAGTCTAAGCAGTGTCCTGCCCTACCCTGCAGAAAATGTCTTTGGAAAACAGTGTGGGATGTCCCTTCTGAGTGCTGTGCTGGGCTGTGGGGCTGGAGATCAGCTGCAAACTCAGCTTTTCATATGCATGCTAATGCGAAGAAAATGTAGTGCCAAATGTAGAATGCCTTTAGGCAGGTCCTGTGATTTTTAACCACTCCTCCCAAGCTCACCAAACTGCTGCAGCTCCTTATGCAGTAACCAAATATGATCACATTGCCTGGCAACATTGTCCTTCTAGAATCAACTCTTCTACAGTTGCCTCTGCCCTCGTCCTTCCCTCCTTCTCCCATTCATAAACATCACCCACAGTCTGGCTCCCCATCTCTCACCAGAACAAAAAGCATGTGACCTCTCCGCCCTTTACCATGCATGCCTCAGAGCATGTCCCAATTAAAAATCTAATTTTAATGTTGTTTTAATCATCACTGGACTTGTGAGTCGATGGCAAGAGATTGTAACAAGATGGACAAAAGACATAGAAACCCACAAGAAAAACTAATGATGAATCATCGTTTGAAGGGTGAGTCATGCTTGAGTGCATGCATATGTCAAGCATGAGACTGGCATAGCTTCACTTGATTAACCCAAATCTGCTTTGTTTAAGTCTTCTCTTGCAGCTCTGCTTTAAAGGAAACATTAACACAAAGCAGTTGTTTGTACAGTGATTTTATTTCCTCTCTATGGTAATATTCTGGTGGATCCCAGCAGAGAAGCCATGGCTGGAAGAGACACCCAGTTTCACTTCTAGTCCCAAGACAGAGTCAGTTCCACTCTAATTCTTTTTAATAGAGGTTTGTATGATCTGCTTTTTAAATTCACTGGAGATGGAGATTCAGACCATCCCCATCCATCGCGGTAGACTCAGACCTCTCACAGCCATCATTGGATTTACAAGGAGCAGAGCAGCTATCATTTAACAGGGGCAATTTCAGCACCACACACGAAGGTGTGAAAGCAACCATCCTGCTTTCAATGGCCCCCTGCTCTTCCTGGGACCCCTCCCCAGTGACAGGGGGCTGCACAGCAAGCGATCTGTGCTTCTGCATGGACGTCCCTGATGGCAGCCTGACCACTGGTGCTGATGTGAGGGATGGGGCAGGGATGCACAGCCACACCAGCAGCAGCACAGGGTGAGGTCAGTGTGGAGTGACGGAGAAGCTGAGCCCCAGGCTATCACCCATCGTGTAGTATCTCCAGCTGCACTTTGACAAACACATTGAACTTACACGGTTCGGAAGTGATGCTGAGCGAGGTGATGATGGGGCTGCAGCTGCTGCTGGCAGGATTGCCCAGCATCCCCAAAGATTATCAGCTCTCTTCAGGCACTGCTCTGCTCCATGCCCTGTGGTGAGGCTGATCTGCTGTTAGCATCCCTGCTATCAGCAGGGCTACCTTGTGGTGGCCATCAGAGGTGGGCTGAGCGCTAGGCTGTGTCCCTGTGCTCCTGTGACACCACAGCTGGGCAGCACAAGCCCACTTACTGTTGCAGTGCTGTGCCGTTCAGCTGGCAGCTGGACTGCTGGCATCACCAAAACTCTGCCAGCGTTTGTCTCAAGTGCTACCAAAAAAACCACCCAAACCCTATTATACCTGTTTCTATTATTTTGAATAGTAGGAAGAAAGATCTGCTTCATGACAGCAGAAACTGCGTGGCAGCCTTCCATGATAGGCATGCAGAGTTTTCTACCAAATAGAATGTATTCACTTATTATATAGGAAAACACTTGTATATTAACAGTTAAGGATCCTGGGTCATTTTCTGCACTGATGCAGAAGGATTTGGGTTTTGAAACTCATTCAGAAAAGGATCCAGTGCTGGTAAATGCATCAAATTTTGTTAAGCAGCCAGGTGGTCTAGAGAATTCCTGATTTCTAGTCAAGTGCTGAGCTGCACAAACACAGAGATAATACCGTGTAACTCTTGCAAGCATTTAGCCATTGGCAAACAGCTGCCTACCAATCTCTTTATGAGATTTATTTCTCTCTCATGGTTTTGTCAAGGAAACAGTAGTTGTTGATAACATTCAGAAACACAGAGGTGCTATTTAATACTTGGGATAGTGAACAAGCCAAAAATCCACTGCAGAAAATAAGCTTGTGTGAACATTTGACTTTTTAAATAGTTTTATAGATTGTATGTGCCTAGTGTTATAATTCAGGGAATATTTATTTGCAAGTTACATCAACCCCAATATCCCTAGAGCTATAGGCTTTGTGGTTCTCTGATCCCTAACCCTAACCCTAGTGGCATTTTGGGGCTGTGGCTGAGGTCCCCAGCATCATGAGTGACCCAGATTAGAAATTATGTGTACATAGCAATGTTGGTACAGTGCCATGCTCCCTTTGGCATGCTTTTTCCAGCCCCAGTGTTCTAGAGCTGTAGGCTGTGTGGTTCTCTGACCCCTAACCCTAACCCTAGTGCCAGCTTGAGTCTGAGGTGGCCCAGATAAGAATGGTGTGGAGGTAGCAATGTTGGTACAGTGCTGTGCTCCCTTTGACATGACTTTTCCAGCCCCTGTGGAAAACTTTTTATTTTATCCGAACATCTCTATTCTAGCAGGCATTTCACACAGCATTCATACTGTGGGTTGCAGCAGCATCACTCATCTTCCTGCAGGCAAAACTCTGTTTTGTTTTGACAGTCATTCCTGATGTTTTTTCTTTCACAAAAAACCGCGACTTACCCAAGATAAGACTTGGGGCAGTCATGGGAAGGAAACAACACTGGAATGTAGTTTGCCCTGGTGAGGCATTAGTGCTTTTCCTCTTTCCAAGCAGAGATGGATCATCGGTCCACAAAGGGTCAAGCTGGGCAGCCAGTGCCAATATCTCTCTAAAATTGAAGCACCTCATTTTTTCTCAAAACAAAAGCACTGCCTACAGTCCTGAGCCTGTGGGAAAACCACTCCTGACAGCTGAGCACAGTTGCAGCATGCTGCAGCTCTGGTGCTTGCTGATTCCTCTTGGAAGGGAGAAAGGGGAGACTGGGAAAATTACACTTGAAAATTTATTTCAGCACATCAGAAAAAGCTCCATCCTCCCTCACCTGCACAATTCCAGCAAATTCACCCTGTGAGAGGCAGCTGGAGGCCACGTACCAGGCGAGATCTGTGCTGCAGCATAACATTTTGCCTTAATTTTGGCTCGCCGCCACGAAAGCACCCCTATGAATCCATCCCTACAGGCTCGGCAGGCAGCGCACGGCTCAACGCCATATTAAATTGCCTCTTTCATTCTGCGCAGCACTGCACAGCAGTATTGGCAGAAAGAAGGAAATGTAAAAGCATATCACATGAGTCAAGGCAGATTCTGTACCACAAACTTGCTCACTCCATTAGGGGAGCTTTATAAGGGCTGATTGGTTCCCCTAGGGGGAAAGATGGGATTTGGCACTACAGTGCTCAAGTGCTTTCTCAATAAGAGAAAAAAAACTATTACGGCCAACTCTTATATCAGGGCTAGCACTGAGCTTGCCTTTAAATTACGAAACTGCATTTTAGGTTTTTGCGTCTTTGCTGCTTATATTTTCCTCTGTAGGGATGCTGCTGCGTTTGGGAATTTCCATATGTGTTTGTGGTGTGGACCAACCGGTCAAATCCAATTTCTGCTCAAATTTATAGTGAGCTTTTCAGTCCATCAAAAATAACACAGATTTAATACCAAGAACCTTATAGTCCCTCAAACGCATACTTTTTCCTCTGACTCACAAGTAAAGAGCAGTCTTCAGGCACATCCTAAGGACACTAGTGTACATCATCAAACAGCCCCAAACCTGACAGAATGGTGTCAGTTCAGCTGAGGGAACAGCCTGCTCTTGCTAAGCTCACAGCAGGGAAAGGAAGGGATTGTGGCAGGTCACTGTTTTCACACCTAGGCAAGGACCTCTTGGGTGCTTCAAAATTTGGGTGTGTTCCCTCCGTACATCCAATTCCTGAGTTAATTTCCTCAAACAGGCACCCCTGAGGATTGCAGACCTGCCCTGGCTCTGCACACCACCAGCCAGGGCAAACAAGGAGAGGAGGAAGGAGGAATTACCCCGGTGATCCCTTCTGTGATTCCCCAGCAGCTGCAGTCCTCAGCTGACCCTGGCGGGGAGAGAGTTACACTGGATTACAGATCCCAGCTGCTCTTAACCCGGGGGCAGCTGCGACTGCCTCGGCCAATGGTGCAGCAGGAACTGTCTGCATGCACAGCTTCATTGCACCCGGGCAGTTATTTATACAATCTTCCCGAGCTCCCTTTTCCTTCCTTTTATCCCTGCAAATCCTTACTATGTCATTGTGTGGCAATAATATCATTGCCACTAATCTTGAGACAGTTTGATTCCTATGTTTTTGAATTCAAGTGGGTGGCTAGTCCTGGGAAGCTCCACAACTCAGCAGAGCAAGGAGTCTGGATCATAATGGAAGCTGATGGTCCTTTGCTCTTTTCCTTCCTTAGAAGGTCCTGCCTGCATCTTTTGGTACTGACTGGTACAAAATGAGAGGATGCAATCAGCATATCTGATCACCAGGAGAGTTCCCAGTGGTGCAGAGACTGTCTCAAAGAGCAGCAGTACTGCACTGAAGTGGATTACCTGATGGCAGCTGGGACCTCATACCTTTTTCTGTTTGGATCTGCCTGGGAATTCACACCCCTTGTGCACAGGGCATCTTTACTTCATTCAGGGAAAAATGGATGCATTTTTCCTTGCCAGTTTTGGAATATTTTTATTTTATATTTGGTCTTCAAGGAAAAAGATATTTGTACCACCCCCATCACTTCTGTCCTGATAGCTTGTTGTTCTGTATATAGCTTTATTACATAGGGATATACATCACAATCACTTACATCTGTAATTTTTACCCCTCACAGCCCCCCATCACTGCAGCCATGCATGCCCAGAGCTGCCCTGTAAGAGCAAGGTAGCATTGGGAGGATCCAGAAACAGGAGATCCCTTCTGCCCCCTCCCTTATGCCTGCCCTAAAGCAGCCCTGGCTGTGTATTCAGTGCACTGGCAACAGTTCAGGGTCTCTATCTGACACTCACACTCATTTTTACTTTTGCAGCATAAGGGTGTTCTATGCCCATGGCAGCAGAATTCCTAATCTACATGAGTTCTTCTGCCATGACAGAGGGTTTTGGGCTGCCTCTGGTGGGAGACTCACACACAAACTCCACAGGCTAGGGGGAACTGGGGAAGAATGAAGAGCCCTCAAAACCAGCAGGATTTGGTAGAAAATTTGGGTCTGGCCTCTTCCTTCAGCTGAAGTCCCTTGAGGGGGAATATTTTGGCTATTTTTGAGGCAGATCTAATAAAAATAAGGTTGGGTTTTTTTGGTTTTGGTTTTGTTTGTTTGTTTGTTTCTTGTTTGTTTACTTGTTTTATTTTTTTGCTATTGGAGCACCAAAGTACATTTTGCTCTGCCTACACAGAGTCCTTCTAAAAATCTAGTGTTTGTATAATACATAGTTGTACTTAGACCTATTATTATTCCATAGTTTTTTTCAGAGATCTCTGTTGCAAGTTTCATTACCATAGAGCTGAATCTGCTCCATATAAAATGAATGGAAAATATCCATTAAAGCAATTCTGAATTAAATTATTTTCTATAGTTATTGAACATTTTCTTTTTTCAAAGAATCTCTGAATTCTATGAAGGATGATCAGGTCCAAGAATGAGCATTGTTTTGTAACACTCTTGCTTTATTCCAGAGATTTACATAATATGTAAAAAATTAACAAGTGAAGTGTTTTGGAGTCCTTCAAGGGCTGCTGTTATCATTCTGCTTGTCTTCTGTGGATGCTACTGACTGTATCTCACACTCATCACCACACCACAAGGTTTCTGGAAAGAACAAGAGAGGGCAAGTTTTCAATAATGAGTTTTGCTTTCCTTTCTTTAAGCAAGGCCTAATCCATACAATGTGTGGAACTAAGAATTCAGCTGTTCGGGGAAGCATTTAAGCTTGTCTTTAGGCCACAGCTATGAACAGACATGAGCAAAGTTATGGGGTTTTGCTGAGCCACAGCCTAAATTATCCAGCATGCACTTTGCTCCTGTGCTTGTCTAAGTCATTCCAAACCCTATTGACTGATGGAAATCTTTGTGTGGTAAGTGAGTTTATGTTGCTAAAAATGTCACATTAGAACTCACCAAGACTGACAGTCTTTAATTCCTGAGAATATGGGCCAGGTCCATGCTCTGGCTGTGGGAAGCAAGGAGGGAGGAGCACTGCAGACCTGGCATGACCTGCTGGCAAGCAGAGGACAGGCTGGCTCTGTGCAAATCACTCCTTCCAAGTGCCATAAAGTCACGGTGCTTATTAGGTCAGAAACCTTGAGCTGGTGGAAACAATTTCTGCCAGTGTATGCTAGAGCAGTCTGACATGTGAACACCCTTACGTTATCAGCAGTGGGTAGGAAAAAAATAAACCATTTTCTTTCCAAAGGCAGTAAAATGCCCTGCAGCCCTGGCTCCTTATGCAACCCCTAAGAACGGACTACAGTTTCACAAATTTGTGAATTAGGTTACCTGATGTCAGAAACAGGAACTCCTACATAATATCCTCAAAAATACCCACAGGACAGAAGTGAGTCTGCTATTCCAATACCTTCTGTTAAATAAAACCTGTCCCTGCTTTGGTTAATGCACTGGATATTTAAAACTTCTTATTCTTAATTTGTGTTTGTGTGTTAGAGGAGTAGTAGCCAACTCCAGATGACAGGACAGATGGAGTTTTACAGTGCATAAAAAATTGGGTTCTCGATAATAAGTCATATGTTACACTTGCACGTTCTTCTACACAATTAAGATATTTCCTTTAACAGTTAGCAAAGATGGAAGACAATTGGCACCACAGCATTTTGACATAGCTCTAATAAAACTACAGAGCTGAAACTATGGAACTTGCTCATTCTTCCCACAGGATGCTACCCAGAAGAACAGATTTAAGGAAGCACGGTATGCTCATTGGGGTATACTGCAGCAGAAATTGCTCCTCTTTCTGGGTCAGAAAGGACTCTTTCAATAAAGAAGGCCACTCTACCTCTTGCTCTGCACAAAGGGCTCTGAGACAACTGAGTTGACTCAACTTCCAAATGCAGGCCTTTCCAAAGATGTGCAATAGGAAAAGAAGTGTAAAACTTGAATTCCCTCCGTCTTCTCTGCTTTTTAGCAGCCAGCATTGGACATCACCTTCACCTCATAGCCTTCTAGTTGCTCCCTCTTCCAAATCGGCAGGAGAGGAGGTTATCAGTTCCCAGGGAGCAGGACACACTCCCTCCACACGTGGAGCTGTGATGTGTGACTTTGTTGAGTGTCAGTTCTAGATAATAACTAAAACCCCTTACAAAGACTACCTAAAGATTCCAGAAAAGACATTGAAGGCAGTTTTTTAACATCATCCAATGTGGGTCTGGCAGCCATTGAGCTAGCCCTGAAGCCAAACCACACTCGTTCTGTAAATCTGTATCTTCTCTTTTCAAGGAAGTTGTTTCCTTGGTGATCACCATGACCCAGAGATTCCACTCATGTTTGCAACAGGAAAAAGAAAAGAGAAAAAAGCTAATACAGAGAGAAGGGTTTGCTAAAATAGCTTTCATCTCCTTACTAACTGCAGTGGTTATCCAGAAAGGAAAGTTTTTACCTGCCTACCTTCTGATCAAAGATTTTTTGTGTAATAATGATATGTAATAATAAATACTGGAGAGTGATATTGCAGCCACAAGACACTGCAGTATTAAGCGAAGGAGGAGCAGAGTCAGATCCCGAAACTGAAATCTCCTCCACCCTGTCCTCACCTTGTCTGAGACCTTTACTCTGAGGCAGTCTCTTCCTTGTGAGCATTTTCTGGAGCAGATGTGGCAGTCCCAGGCCAGCCCGAGGGAGCCTTTACTCTGTGTATTGGCACAACCTCTGGTCCCTGAGCAGCACTCACTGCATATATAAATCCCAGTGGGTGAAGTCTACAGTCCAGCATGAGTATTTCTGATTGCCTGGAGATAAATCCCTTCTATCCCTTGACAAAATATATTCACCCTCATGGTAACCACAGAAGCAGAAAACTTTCCCTGGAAACTCTTTCCATAATTTGTCTCAGAGCTCAGCCAAGCAAGCGCTACACTGATCACTCTGCTGATGAGCTCAGAGCAATCAAGCAGAGCAGGTAAAGGGCTCACAGCTTCTCAGAGAAGACCTCCAGCATCATGAAGATATGAGTATGATGCTTTTTCCCGTAAGTCCGTAACTAAACAGTGCTGGAGTATGTGATTTTCTTACTATTTCTACTGATATTTAAGGCTTAATCGCTCCCTCTGATGGCGCTAGGTTAGGTCATTTCCTCCCTGTTCTATTTGCATAAACTAGCAGATTAAAAGTGTTGTCAGGAATATTCCAGAATCTGTGGGTGGGGAATCGTCCCCATACCTACATCCACTGGTCTGAGCTGTAAAGAGGCCAGTTAACAATGAAGTAGATGCCTGGGAAAGAAAGCCAGGGGGCCATGGAGAGGAAACAGCTCCTGGAGTACCCTTGGAGCTCCTTTCCTGAGGCACCGCATGCAGTGGCTCCATCCTGTGCCAGCCTTTTACATATTTATTTCTTTTCCTCAAGAACCTTGTAGCACAACTCAGCCCTAAGGGCAAGGCTCATACCTGTGTTTGAAAATAGTCTTTGCTAGTAATCTTCACTCAAGCAAGGAATGAGTACATCTTACGCCATACCCTTCTGTAGGGCTGAATACTGAGTTTCAGGTAGCCAGATGCTAGGTCTCACACAATCTCAAAAGACTGCAGTGGGAAAGCATAAAGTCTTTCAAAAAAAAAAAAGGATCTGTAATTTTTCTTGCATTTTTTCCCTTTGGAATGGGCTGAAAAGAATCCTCTCTTTGTAGTATCTTCAATTTAGAATTTTTTTTTTTTTACTACAAAGAGGTATTTTTATCACGATAATTCAGAGGTGAGGACAGAGGTCCTTTTCAGCAGCTATGGCTTACCAGGGATGGGTTATTTGTGCTTTTCACCTTATCAAGCAGTTTTTAAATAATTCTAGTGAATATCTGGTTTTCCATGGCTTTGACTGACTGCCTTTTCTAACTGGATCATACTCAGACTTCCTGTCATCTCTGAATATGTCTATTTTGGTGATAAAATGCAAGTGACTGTATTTATTTGTAGAAAAAGTAGGTCAGGGTAAAAGTTGTTAGGTGGACATTAGAAGCTGAACCATTGGAAGAACTTGTGGGTTTCTTTTCCTAGCATTTTTGAGCTTTTTTAACACTTCAAAACATTCTCTCCATCTGTAAGCATTTTTAACCTACATTTGCAATGTCATTATGAATTTGCTATTTATTTTCGCCTATTTTTGCAGAACCATGGACATCTGAGGAAGAATGAGAAATAAAGATGGATCCTGATGGATTCTTAATGACTACTCCTATTGAGTGTATGAAATCTGTGCATTATTGCTTTGTTCATATGTAAGAATGATGGGGGATCATGCTGATGGTAAAATGAACCTCAGAAGTATAAGCAACCCGATAATAGACCACTATGGAAGCATCTACCATAGGAAAACTCTCTTTAAATCCACAGCATAGGTGTTTATCTTAGATGTTAAACTTCGAGGGTTTCTGTTTCTTATATAGGAACACTTCCCATTTCACTGCAGATATTTGCATTGTCTTTATGTGCTTTAAATCCCTCTTGAAATATGTATGTTTATATTTGCTGCTCTTTTTGCATCATCCTGGGCTTCCAGTGCCTGCACCGGTCTGTGGTACTGCACTTCTTGAGATAATGATGAATTTACCAGGGTGTCTCCCCTTTCTCAGATGGACTTTACCAGAATTCTTCTGGCTCAACAGCCCTGTCTCTCTGGCAGCACCTCTGTAAGTTATGACAGAGTCATGGATCAGCTGAATTGAACATCATCCTGTGACTTGCAAATGTATTGATAAGAAGTCATAAACCAGCAGGTAGATAACCTTCTGGGAGAACAAATGAAATCTGAATTACAGTTTGGTCCCAAGTCTCTTCTTCCATACCAAACAAAAGAGTATAAAACTAGAAAAAATCATCTCCTGAAACTCTTTATATCACAGATTTTTGCAGCCTTCATCAAGCTCTGTAGGAAATTGGCATGTCCTTACACCAGAACTGTCCCTCCCAGAAAAATGCCAGGGATGCCTCCCCCACCACATCTGACCTCAGTTGTCCTTTGACTATGCTCTGAAGGCAAACCTATGCTGGTAGACTCCCAAGAGCAGATTATCTGATCTCTTTGATCTGATTTCCTCTTGAGGAACAAGTTTACTTAGAAAGTGTGCATTTAAAAAAGCCCAGGAGTCTTTGTTCTGATGGGAGCCGGTGACAGATTTCCTCCAGTTTCACTGTTGCTGTTATAGATGTCCTCCTAGAAAATTTTAAAAGTTTTATTGAATCATCGAATCATCACAGAATCACAGAATCACTTATGTTGGAAAAAACCTCTGAGATCATTGAGTCCAACCTCTGACCGATCACTGCCTTGTCAGCTAGACCATGGCACTAAGTGCTACCTCCAGTCTTTCCTTAAACACATTCAGGGATGATGACTGCACCAGCTCCCTGGGCATTCCAATGTCTAATCACCCTTTCTGTGAAGAAATTCCTCCTGATGTCCAGCCTGAACCTTCCATGACACAGCTTGAGGCTGTGTCCTCTTGTCCTGTCACTGGTTGCCTGAGAGAAGAATTCGACCCTCACCTGGCTACAACCTCCTTTCAGGTCGTAGTAGAGAGCAATGAGGTCACCTCTGAGCCTCCTTTTTTCCAGGCTAAACAACCCCAGTTCCCTCATCTGCTCCTCACAGGACTTACCCTCTGGACTCCTCACCATCTCTGTTGTCCCTCTCTGGACATGCTCCAGCACCTCAATGTTTTACTTGCAGTGAGTGGCCTCAAACCGGACACAGGATTTGAGATGCAGCCTCACCAGTGCTGAGTACAGGGGGACAATCCCTGTCCTGGTCCTGCTGGCCACACTATTGCTGATACAGGCCAGGTTGCCATTGGCCTTCTTGGCCACCTGGGCTCATGCTGGTTCATGTTTAGCTGCTGTCAATCACCACCCCCAGGTCCTTTTCCACTGGCCAACTTTCCAGCCACTCTGTCCCCAGCCTGTAGCACTGCCTGGGGTTGCTGTGACACAAGTACAGGATGTGGCACTTTGCTTTGCTGAACCTCACACTGCTGGTCTCAGCCCATCTTTCTGTCAGCCTATCCATCTATCTCAGCCTGTCCAGATCCCTCTGCAGAGCCTTCCTGCCTGCCAGAAGGTGATCATAGATTGGTTTGGCTTGGAAGGGACCTTAATGACCATTTAGTTTCAACCTACTCTCCCTTCCCTCTTCCACAGACAGGGATGCCACCCACTACATTATTCTCTGGACAGTTTTCTTAATTTCTGCTAATTGCTGAGGAAGTGAGATTTGGTTTTTTTGGGTGTTTGGAGCCCAAAAAGATAGTGATCTAATAAGAATAACTGACACCAGGTGTTATATTTTAACAGACACCAAGTGTTATACTTCGCTGTATAGGTTGTTACAGTTCTGTTCTCCCCATTTAGTGGGCAGAATGGTGAGAAACAAATCACTCCATCCAATAGATCTTTTTGGTTAATCCATTTTGAAAGACAGAGTCCTTCAATCAGCCAATGCTAGTTTGGAAATCAATTACTTGGAAAGGGATATATAACATCTTGCCTAATGCACCATGTCTCGTAGTTTGTAGCATCTGCTTACAGCCAGGTTCGAGCACTTTGCACTGTAGTAAATGTGCCACCCCATAAATAAAATTTTAGTGGATGGAAAAGGAATAAAGATGCATGAGCTTTGCTGTAGTACTGAGGGGAATATCAACAGGGCAATAAAGAATGAAGATATAAATTTATCTGGTACTTCCCTGACACTGATTTGCAGACACACACGCACACGGGAGAATTGTCTCTGTGACCTCTGCTTGACAATGATAATATGGTAATAATTGACTTTTCACTATTGTGTTACTATTAGAACAAAAATGGACATACTTCCAGAAGCAAATTTATCATCAGTTATAACTCCATCAGAAATTCTTTCAGGTGTTTTCTACCTTAATTCAGCTCTGGAGCCTAATTATTTTTGTAGTTAGCAATTGCGGTGCATATTGAAAAATAGCACATAGAGTAGGCAAATTGATGTGAAACGAATGTACATCATTCACACCAAGTTCCTTGAAACCTACTATTTCTGTTTTTCTTTTTCATAAGATGGACAAGTGAGTCTATTTTAAAGAAAATTACTCCTTGGCAACAGTGACCCAAGAGGTCTGCAAGGCTGCATAGCAAGCAATCTCGACAGCTTGATTATTTGTTATAAGAACAGCTCTGAAACATTTAATCTATAGAGCGTGTTATGATTTCAGCTGAGAAATTTCATCTTCAGTATTCCTGAGTACTAAACTTAAGTGAGAGGCGGGCAACTGCAAGTCACTCATTAGTACCCACACCATGGTTTAATCCTTGTTAGAGGAGAATAACAAATGTAGAAGAGTTCATTTTTCCCCTCGCATGGGAAATACGATTCAAGAGGGTATTTTTTAGCCTGCTCAGAAGCATGCAAAAATAATGTTCATTAGCATTAGGGAAGATACAGATGCTGTGTGAGAAAAGGATGTAGCAATGATCATTGATTCTGGCAGAAGACTTCAGGAGCTCTCTTTGAAGTCTGACAACAGGAATCTGTGCCCAGATTTGCCAGGCTTTAATCTGTGACAATTAAATTAGGGGATAATGAAAAAGATGGTGCTGTCTTCATTCTTGGTTGAATTAATGATTTCTGCGTTGTGGGGAATGCTTACTTCTCTGGCTGGTGTCGTCACAGAACTTCTGTTCCATCAAACTTTGATAGTAATACTGGATTTAAAGCCCTCAAAGCACTTGTAATTCTTCTTTCCTGTGACTCCACTGTTACCTCTGCAGACCACCCAGTGCACACTTTGTAAATGCCTCAGGGATTTATATTAATGTAACTAATCCAAGGATGCACGGAAGAGACGCGAGTGCCAGCCATCCTTGCACAGGGAAGAGGGCCTTGCAATCCAGGAGGTGCAGCTGGACAGGGAGGGCGCAGCTTTTGGTGGTGGGGAGGGGGTTGGTGGCATGATGTCACCCCTGTCAGTCCTCGTACTGCCTTTCTCATTTCTCTGTCTCATCTCTACACACTGAGCCTTGCTTCTGCCTAAAGCTACCCATGGCCAGCGCCTGCACATCTACTGCACGCCTGCACTGCTCCTGCGGCTGAACCGGGCTCACATGACCTGTTATAAAACCATGTTATTGTCTAGCTTAAAAATGACAGAGTTTAAAAATGCCCCAGAGCAGCTCCAATTTTTCCTTCTGGAGAACTCTTCAAATAAGATTTACAACACTCTCATTTAAAAATCATGCAGTTTTAGTAAAAAGAAATTACTATTTTCTTCAGCTACATATGGATAACATATTGCCAGAAGTACAAAACTAACAGTAATTTAGAGTTTATTAATATTTGTCCTCAATTTTTTACTTTTAACATTTCATCATATCCCAAGGCCTCACCTATGCCCCTTGAGCAATATTTACTTATCATTACAGTCAGCATTTAGAATGTATACTGTGACAGTTAATATTTATATAAATGGTACAATAAAGAATATAGTTCATAGTTCCCTGAGTTGATCAAGAAATCTCTGTCTAAAATATAATGTGATCCTTGAAATTCCTGGAGAGAAGGTGAATGTTCCAGTGGTCAGGCATTTTGTTTCCAATAAGTCCATTGTACTTCAGCTACAAAGAAAAATCTGCGTATTTTTCAAAAATTCTTCTAAGTACGGAAGAAACCAAACATGTTTATTCTTGAATATAGAATGACAAGTTATGTAAACTTGGAAAAGAAAGAGTTGCGTTGCCTCAAGATGAATTGCTGCTGGGGGAAGGAGACACACGCCATTGCAGCTTTTTAAGCTCCACGTTTGGAAATGTGTTAAACTTTATTACGCCTTCAACATATTTTGTATGTTTTACTCCAGTTGTACTCTCTCTAGGCAGGATACATCTGTTGTAACTCAGGCATCTGAAAGTCAGACATCTAAGTTTGGGTGACTTAGTCACCCGGGCTCCCTTTTATAGTCAAAGGACAGAGGCAGGCACCTGCAGAGGGCACTTCGTCTCATCCTCCCGCTGGGGTCTAGCACGAGGTCAGACCAACTGCCCCAGGGGAGTGACAGGGTCTCATCAACCATTTTAAGATAAGCCTCGAGTGACCAGCTCCACCTTAGATCTTTCAAACATCCCAAGTTAACCGTGACAACTGCTTAAACAGAAAGGGCCCCCCAAGACTGCTGATGGCAGAATACTCACATCCATTTACAGAGCAGAAGGTTTCAGGCTGGTTCCTGTAAAAAAGATGAAGTATGTGACATGCACCAGATGTATATGAGTGACTTCCCTTGCCAAATTTATTGTATGATGTTTGCCTGGGTCTCTGTAAGACTTCAAAGGGACTAACGGATGCCAAACTTCTTGAGGTCTGATTAGTTTCAGCAGTGCGGAGCCTTTATGGGGATGCTGCAGATTGACTCTGAGAAGAAAACAAGACTGAATTGCTCTGTTCACTGTGTTAATTAATTAAGGCTATCTGGCAAGGTAGGCTGCCTGCCTTTGTATTTTCATCCCAGTTTTAACAAGAAGCCAAGACAAAAATGAGGCAGAGAATTAGCCTGAAAAAGCAGTTGTCATGGTGTAGGCAGGCATTTCAACTACACATATTTGTGTACCATAGCTGTTCTGAATTTGCTGAAGTTGAATGTGGTATTTTATAGTGCTTCCAGTGGTATTTGCCTTGTGCCCTAACAGAAAATTAGAACTACTCTCTTTGGCAACAAGAAAGATAAATTTTGCAACACTTTCCCTCACTTATTTTAATAGAACTATTCAAATATTTAATAAGTTATTATATTTTCATTCCTATTGTATTTTTCTGTTTTGGACTTGCCTGTCAGTCTTTGTGTTTTTGACTGTCTCTTAGCTGCTTGATAGCATGAGACAGACACCTGAATTCCACCTCAAGAAAAGCCTTTGCTGTTCTCTTCTTAGCTTTGTGTATTCTTGTCACCCTTCCCCAGCACTGGGGGAGCCTAGTGAGAGAATCAAACCCCATGTCATACAACAGTCATCCCAGCCTAACACACAGAAACCTGTCAGTATCCCAACAAGATTAACTACTGATGGTGTCTGATCTCAGGCAAGAGCTTGGAGTAAGCCACATGCAATTTCCTGCTCTGGAGGTTGTGTAGTGTGCTCCTGTACCGTGCTACAGACTAAAAGGGCTGGAGAAATGCCAAGTGGCCAGCCAGGGAGGGGGACTCTCCTGAAACAGAGCTGTTCACCAGCCAGTTAAATGCAGGAGCTCTCATCCAACAGACAGGCATTTCCATATCTAAGAAGGGAAAAAGTCCTGTTATTTTACTTAAGAGGGTGGTCAGAATGCCTTCTGGCAAAGGAAGAAATAGTGTGCACTGCAGGATGACAGATGAAACTGGTCTGGACCTCTCAAAGAGCTCAAAGCGAAGCCTGAACACCAAAGATAATATGATTATGAAAGAGAGGTGAGCTGATCTCAAAGGAGAGGTGATCTGAGGGGAAGATAGGGAAGACAGGCACTGGGGACAGCTCTCTGGTGGGGTTCCCCCAGAGAAGCCATGCACCCTCAGTGGGATGCCTTGGGCATCTCCCAGAAGATGAACCTAGCAGTGCCATGCACAATGTCTGGAGTCCTGGATGAACTTTTCAGGTCTGGTGACTGATGGATGTTTATCCAATGCAGCCCCATAACTTCCTATTTAATTTCATCTGTTGTCTATTCTATATACATTTGTAACTGTGTTGCCTGTTTTGGATGCTATGAATAAATGACTGTATTTGCCTTCCATTTTAACCTGATTTTAAGTTAAGTGTGATTTCAGGTAAAAGGATAACAAGTCATTCTTTCTTCAAAGATACAGTGAATCTGTGAACGAGGGCCTGGTTTGGGTGACAGGTCACTCCTGATATCTTTTTCTCTGCCATCTCAAATGATGAGCGTCTGTGTGTGGTATCGGTTCAAACTGCGGCAACGAACTATGTTGTAATCAATATGATGATCTGGGATGGAATTTCAGTCTTCCTCTTTTGACTTTTTTATAAACTTAGGAAATTAAAAGCACAGACCACATTGTACAGAAAGAATATTAGTAAGGTACTGCATCGAGCAACCAAAAGTTAATAGCAAAGACATAATTAGTTCTGTACGTACACATAACACCGACCAAAGACAGGGTCCTTTCAAATCTCTCTGTTGCCTCAAGATGTCTCCGGTATATTTTATTGGTTTTTCACTGGTAGAGGCCTTTCAAGACTTCTTTATGCCACCTAATAATTCATGCAAAACACAATCCAATTTTGTTGTTGATTCTGGGACAGCTACCTACAAACTTAACACCAGATCTTCAGTGGATGTAAGTCATCATAGTCACCATGGAGGTCAACAAAGCAAAAACAGTTTGTGAATTTATCAAAGGAATAAGAGGACAATTCAGGTTGGAATCAGGTCTCCAGTCCAACCTCCTGCCCAAAGTGGGGATAGCTCTGAGGCCAGGCTGCTTGTGGCTTTATTTTGAAAAAATTCAAACAAGCAGACAGCACAGCCCCTTGGAGCAACCAGTTCCACTACCTAGCTGTCCTTATATCCAATACAAACCTCCCTCTTTTCACCTTATGCCTCTTACTGATCCACTTGTCCTGCATTTGAATCACAATAACCCCATGCAGTGCTACAGGCCTGGGGAAGAGTAGCTGGAAAGCTGTTTGGTGGAAAAGGACGTGGAAAGGCCGGTCAACAGCCAGCAGAAAATGGCCCAGTGTGTGTGCCCAGGTGGCCAAGAAAGCCAATGGCAACCTGGCCTGTATCAGCAGTAGTGTGGCCAGCAGGACCAGGACAGGGATTGTCCCCCTGTACTCAGCACTGGTGAGGCTGCACCTCAAATCCTGTGTCCAGTTTGGGGCCATTCACTGCAAGTAAAACATTGAGGTGCTGAGCATGTTCAGAGAAGGGCAATGGAGCTGGTGAAGGGTCTGGAGCACAAGTCCTGTGAGGGGCAGCTGAGGGAGGTGGGGTTGTTTAGGCAGGAGAAAAAGAGGATCAGAGGTGACCTTAGTGCTCTCTACTACCACTTGAAAGGAAATTGTTAGTCTTTTCCTCCAAGTAACAAGGGTAAGAAGAAATAACCTCAAGTTGGACCAGGGGAAGTTTAGGTTGGATATGAGGAAAAATATTCTTCACCAGAAGAGTCATCAAGCATTGAAACAGGCTGCCCAGGAAAGCTGTTGAGTCACCAACCCTGGAGGTATTTAAAAGGCATATAAATGTGGCACTTGGGGACATGGTTAATAGTGATCTTGTAAGTGCTATGTTAATGGCTGGACTCAATGATCTTAAGGGTCTTTTACAAACTAAACAGTTTTACAAGTCTGTGATTGTTTCTCACCCCCCTGCCTTGTGATGCTGTGAAGTGCTGGGTTTTGGCTTCTTCATGACCCCTCCTAGATGCTGGCCAGCTGTTAGGTCTCCCCAAAGCTGTCCCTCCTGCAGATTGAGCAAGTCCTAATCTCTCCTGCTCCACCTGCTGATGCTCAGGCATTGCATCTCCCTCTGTTTGCTCACTCAAAGGTGAGAAGAAACACCTTGTGCTCCCCTGGATGTGCGGAACTCAGCCCACCACACATCCCACTGGTGTGAGAATCTTTTTGAGGGGTGGATCTTGCAGCATCCACTGAGTGAATCTGGTTCCTACACTTGGACTAAGAATTGTGTACAGGTCCTAAAAGTTCTGGGTTTTTTAATGATAGCACTGTCTTTGTCTCCCCTTCATTTGAGAGCGAGATAGGCTGTACTATCTCTATAGATTGTGCTATCTCTCATTTTCAGCTAAGTGCACTGTGCTGCGGTGTCATTTTTCAAACAAAGCCAAGAGACTTGCTCTATCTGGGTGATTTTGATTTCTTACTTTACCCACTCCCATCTCCCTCCTCCCTGCAACAAGATGAAAACATCAGTATCTGTTTTGGGCTCCCAAGGTATGACATAACGTCAATGGAATTTGTTTTTAATCTGGGTGACTAACGGTTATCTGACAATCCAAGTAATATTTCTCCACATCCATCTGTCAAACTCCAGCAAATTTACAGGGGGAGACAGAGTCAGATTTAGCAGCCAGGCAAGCCCATTAACACCCTGAGATTGCAACTTCAACCCCCTGCAATACGATTTTCCCCACGCCTGTCCTGTGCTGCCCTTTTCATTTTATATTTATGTAAAATTATAACTCTTCTGTTTGAAAGTCATCTTCTTTTATTTCTGAGGCTGTTTCCTACAGTGAGTCAGGTCAGGCGAACTATTATTAGGACCATGTTTATTTATAATGGGTAGTTTAGCATTAAGCAACGAGTTGTGACAGGCTGTGCATTTCTGGAGGACGACGGCAGGCTCGGGGTGCCTGCGCAGGCACGGTGCCGCGGGCGGAGGGCTCCTGCCACCCCAGCCGGCCCGCAGACACGCCGAGGCTCCCTGCCCTCACGAAATGGAACGTGGAGAGCAAAAGGAGGACACGCCGAGCCAGCGCCGGTGCTGGGGGCCCGGGCAGCGCGCGGTTGATGTACCCCTGGCAGTGCCATCCCCGCCTCGCTGCGTGCCCCGGCAGCGGGACTCGTGAGACGCAGAACAACGTCCAGAAGCAGGATTCCACTGCCCCGGCTTTTTTCCAGGTGTCCCTTTTTCACACCCTGTGTGCCTTCCCTGACACCACTGGTTTATTGCCCCCTCTCTATGTGGCTCTGCTGTATTCCATGGAGTTTTCTGACTCTACTTGGGGGCACTTTCAAAATAATTGAGCTATTTATTAATTTTTGTTCTATTCCATCTTCCCTGACAGCTTCAGATCCCACAAGCCTGACCAGAGGGCCTGCCAAAGGCTGCAGAATGTGGAGGAGACAGGCACATTCCTGCAGTGATACCCAAACCAGAGCAGCAAAGAGGGCCAAGGACCATGGAAACCCTTCCTTTCAGCGGAAGGTTAGGCAGATGATAATTCACCACTTGACTGCAGCACAGTGGGGCAGCCTGTGTAAGCTGCCTCAGCTTCCCTTGGAAGAAAATGCTGCTTCTTTTTTGCCATCTTTCCTCTGGTCCTGTACCCTGATGGAGAGCTTGTGCTAGTTGAGTAGCTCTGTGCAGAAGTATATCAGGTTCAGGCATATTTCCCCGCTGTCCCTCCCATGGACCTGAGTGTCCACCTGCAGCTGGCATGGGAAGGCATCTGATTTAGCACGATGAATTCTGCTGCTGGAGGCCCAGGCAGACAAACACTGCTGAATATGTCTGTAGGAGAGATGGGACCCCCCACACTGGCAGGGGTAGGGTGCAGGTGTTGTGGCCTTGACCTGTGGTCTGTTTCTTGCCAAAAGCAAGCCCACACAGCATACTTGCAGCTGTGGAGGTTTTCATCTCTTCTCTTAGCTGAATCCAGTACTTCCTTTATTTCCCTGTGAATGTGAGCAGCGGCAACGAATATGGTACTGGGGATTGGTGAGGGGACAATATCCTTTTTTTTTTCCTTTCTCCACCCATGCTTTTTTTCTTACCTATGGGTTTGCATTTGTTTGACCTCAGTCCCCATTTTTTTGAGGAGATGGTGAACCTACTTGAATGTTTATCATCCGGCAAACCCAAGATGACATCCATCTCTAAGTGAGAAGCTGTGACCATGGCTGTCAGGAGATCCATGTCCAAATCAGTTACCAAGGAGTTAAATCCAGCAACTCTTATTCAGTTCTTAGCTTGGCAAAACCTCAATGAAGATAAGGAGAATTTTAACTGATCGATGATGTCAGGTTCCAATAATGAGCATGGCTGTAGTTCCTGAAATGTGTGTGCATGAATTTGCTCAAGAGTATATTGCAGAGGTGTTTCTGACATTTGGCAACATTAATATTTAAGCCTTCCTGTGTTATTTTTGCTAAAGGAATTAGAAATTAGCATGCCATGATCACAATAGAGGAGCTGAAAATAAAGAACCAGATTGTGCCCTTAATCCACATGCCCAATTCCCATGGATGTCATTGGAAATTGTGTGCACATGCCTCTGAGGGCAGATTTTGGCCCAGCACATCTCTTTCTGTGTTGTGCATGCTACGCTTGCTGCTGCCAGCAAGAGGGGAGTGCAGGCCTAAATTGTTTAGAGCCCAAGCCACCTGCCGTGTTTTTCTTGCTGTATTTTCCCTTTCTTTTTCATAGTGATTGAAACTGTAATTCTTCCAGTGGCTACAGCTGATGTCTTTGCAGACAAGTCCTGCACCCCTCGGCTAGCAGAAGGGCAGTGAACTGCCTACAAGAGGTGTCTCTGGCAGACCAGCCTATTGGGGTCTGCACCAACAGGCTCCACCTGGATCTGGTGGGATCACAGAGGTGTCCCTGGGACTGCCTTGAGGCAAGGACATGGGCTCCATGACCTCTTGTTATTCATTGCAATTCAGTCTATGGTAAATCATTGCATCTTTTCTGCCCTTGAGCTGGGACCTGGTGGACTTGGCATGTCTTAAATGTTATCCTAATGAAGGATGCTTTTCTGAGCCAAGGGTTTTAGCTGTAATGTTGGGGTTTTTTTTACTCCACAAGGCTTCTGAAGAATGGCTAGTTACATCACATTTATAATGATTATCAAAAATTAAAAAAAAAAAGAAAGGTTCTGATTTAAGAATTGCTCAAAATATAGGGATAGGGATGGTTCATTGAAAAATAGTTGACTTTTTACTTTCCTCCTCCAAAATATTCAGAAGTAAACCAGTCCTAAAAATGGCTTGATTCATCAGCAACGGAGTAGTCTCATGTAGCAAACTCTAAAAAAGGTGTCAGCTGTGACAAGACTATATGCACTATACATATGCTTTAAAAGTGAGTGGTAGCAGACATTTTGAAATACCATATTGTGATACAGCAAACTACACAAATTCAAGTCCTCGTCATTCAAGCGAGGCATCTAATTCAAACTTTGATGAGGTTTGAATGACTGCTTTCCCATTGACTTTGTTGATGTCTGTCCTGCTCCAGATACTTGGAAGGGCAACTTCCAAGCAGTGTCCCACCAGGTGACTGCTGTGAACTGCAGAGAGCTGTGCTGGCCCGCAGTCTTACTCCCTTTGCTGTCTCCAGCTGCTAAATTTCAGTAAGAGAAACACACCAAATGCTTTCCTAATAATATTTACCCATGAAAGTAGTGGGTTTATTGTAGTTGCCACAGGGATCTGATGCCACTGAAACTAGAAGGGGGGTACTTATGGGAAGACATGCTCTGTTACATATCTTGCTCTGAATGTGATCCATCCTGTGAAAATGTTTGGAAGGAGTCTTCCATGTGCTGGATGTTCATAGCTTATTGGTTTTTCCTATACTTCCACTTTGAGACAGTGGATTTTCAGAAGAATGGACATGCAGTATAGAGCTCTTCCCAAATGGAACACAAGTATGCTTCAATCTGTATCCCAGCAAAGATACAGCCCATCACCAGGCATTTCTGAAAGTTTAGGATTTCAGGCACACAAAAACACACCAGAAGGAAACACCCAGCTTTCTTGCTCCACAGTTAAGTCATGCAATCAGTGAAACCAAAGACAAAAAGCACTGGCAGCAGATTTATGCATCTGCTGGCATAGCAAGAGAGAAGAATTAGTGCTGAAAGTAGTGACAAGAAAACCATTACACAGGATTCTGTACTCTGTACTTTAGGAATCAGAGTTGATAAGAGGCTTTCAGAGCTCTGGGACAGCATTTCTGGCATCATTATTAAACATTCTGTATGAAATAGTTATGGCAGACTGGGGAAGAGTGGGTCAGGGGTTGCAAATCTTGTTGTCAATTCTAAGGCCTTGCTCCTGCTCCCAGTGAAGGGAAGGGGACATCTCCTGAGGCACATCGGAGAAAATATATGAGTTGACACTTTAAAAATTAAGCCTCCTGGAACTGCTGTGTCGATTATTATCCCAGAGACAGCTTAAGTGATTTGCCTACAGTCATGCAGTGAATTGGGGTTGAGCCAGGAATAGAAGACAGGGCTCCCAGCTTCTGTTCTTTTTCTTTTACCAACGAGGCGCATCCCCAGATGTACAGTGTAATCCACATGGGGACGAAAATCCAAAATCAAAGATTTATCTCACTCCCTAGCACAGCTGTAGATAGCTCTGCAGCACAGGCATAGAGGCAGATCTTACTGCTCTGGTTAAGCAGCATAACCCACTGATTCCAAAGGAATTGCTCACCTGATTAATTTTGTCTTCACAATACCAAATAACTTAAATCCCTACAACATCAGTGCCCATTGTGACAAGAGGAGACTATGTGGTAGCCCAAATTATGTGCCTGGCATTAGAGTCTTGAGCAATTTTATCTAAATCTATTATATAAAATTACAGTTGTGTGTTACTAATGCTTCACTCATTAATGTGCAAAGGCAAATAACTTTGCTGGAGCTCTCGGTATCACCTGGCCTATGAAGGGAGGAGAGGTTAAATACAGAACAGACCATACTTGTAAGAAGATTAATACATACAACAGGGATAGTAGCAGGCTTCTGCTGGGTCTAATCTGGCATCTGACCGGGACGGAGAGAGAGAAGGAAACTCTAAGCCAGTTAAAGTACTGGATTATTGATGACAGAGGATTCACAGCTGATAGGTGATCTGGAAAGAGCAGGTAGTAGGGATGAAATGCAGGGCAGAGCATAGAGCAAAAAGGAGGTAGAAGATACTGTATTTTACAGGGAAAGTCTAACAAATGTGAAAGACTACTTAGAGGGTAGGACAGCAAAGATATGAGCTTTCCAAGACTATAGAGTTGGGATAAGCAAGAAAAGAGGAACCCAAATATATCCTAGCTCTCTCTCTAACATTGTATCTTACTCACCAAGGAAAAAAGTCATATCAAACTACTGTCCAGGGATTTGAACTTGGACAAATAAATGATCTGAGAAGATGTGCTGGGTAAAAAGACTTCCAAGACCTCCATGACGTGCTCTGCACAGACAAACACGGGTTGGGGAATAACAATGTAAATCACTGATAATTATTGACAGTCTGTCTAAGACTTCCATGTAGATAATGTTATCTTGGGTAACAGGCAGCTGGAGTGAGCTGGGGAGTGCAGGCCCTCCGCAGCACAACTGGCTAATCACAATAACCCTTGACAGATATTTTTTAATGACCGATCATTTGAAGGAAAATTATTTTGTAAAGTTCTGGAGCAATGTTTAACAGGGACATTTGGGAGTAGCTTTCTTCTTTTTGTTTGCTTGCTTGTTTCCAAAGGAAACTTCAAGTACCGAGCAGGGCTCCAAGGTATCAGGAGTAGGAGATGGCTTTGAGGCAAGAAGGGGAAACCAATCCCTTCCACTGACAAGGAAATTTGGGATAGCAAAATGGCAAATTCACAGCTGGGAAGCATTTATTAGGGCTTTCCTATTACACCTGACAGGCTGGGAAGAGTTATTAATAAAACTCTTCTACTGTGCTTGTAAGAATCATAATCAACGCACTTACAGTGTTTCTGCCCTGGTATAGAGTTTGCTGAAGCCAGCACTACCACTGCTTCTTACCTCTGCAATTACTTCTTGTACCTTCTCTAGGTCCTGGCCAGTTCTGCCTGAGCTGACATGTCTGCTCCAGGTGGCTGCTATTTTAGCTAAGTTTTTCTCTTCATTTGGGCTGTGACTAGAACAACTTGCCTGTAGCAATATGTTAAGAGATCATACTATAGTCTGCATCGTGATTAAGTTACAGTAAAATTACAGACTGTCTAGAAGAAAATGAGCAATCCAGCTCTGAATATTGCAGAATACATTATGTCACAGATTTATTTATTTTAATATTGCCTGTTTAAAATTCTGTGGGACTCCCTGAGCTGTCTATAGGTAATAGTTTAAATCAGAAAGAAAAAAAAAGTATGTTGAGTTGTATTTGGACTTAGAATTTTCAAAATGAGATAGGATTTTGATACACTTTGTTTTGCTGAGACAGTAAATACTACTAGAAGTTGATACATCAAACTAAGTTAAAGAAACTAAAATCTAAATGGCTTGAAAACCTAATTTCTATTTCTGTGACAGCTTTGTCAATGTACAACCTGGTACTGATTTTCTTATAGGAATGTATTGTCCATGTAGGTACTACAATTTAAGAGCAACTCATTTTCTTTTATCTTAAATCAATTTCTAATCAACCTAGCCCAGCAGAAATAAACTAGGTTTAAGTGCTTAAGTGTTTATTGAACATCCACATTTCTACTCATTTGGCTAGACTGATTTAAGTTGAAACCTTTAGTTAAACTATCCCAAAGATACGTGCAGGTACGGGCCCCCCGGCAGCGAGTGCAGGGAGGTGGGTCTGGGAGACAGAGACAGGCACTGAGCATGACTCTCAGTCATGGACACTGCTTGATTGCTGGCTTGCTCCCTAGTCTGATCCTGAGCTGCTACAACTGGGGGACAGGCCAGCCCCAAAATTTCTCCCCAAAATCAGTACAGATAAGAAAGCATCAAGCTTTGACTTCTCTACCCTACACAGACCTCCTTGGGGCTCGCACACGCCCCATCCTACTGCCCATTGGTCCTCTCTTGGTCAGAAGTAGACACGTAGCCTTTGCAGCTGGATCTTGAGTGAGGGGGGACTGGGACCTCCAGGGCAAAGGCAACACAAAGTAAATAATGGCAATAACAACAAAATCAAAATTCTCCCTTGACTTTTGATGGATAGGCATGTGCAAGTTCATTCAGGTGCACACAGTAATGTTGTCTTCTTGTTGGTTAGAAAAAATCTGATGACATTTTGCTGAGCATCTGCACTGAGCACTTAATTGCCCTGGTTAATCAATGTCCGTTGCCTACCACCTAGTAGTAAAAGCATTTCTTACAAAAGGAACTCTTCTTCCATACTTCTAACAAATGAAAAAAGTATCCCTCTTGTCTTTGTACTCGAAGAGTGCAGGTGCAGAAAGTCACACCTGACTTGACTCTATCCTCTTGGTCTCACATTGCCTTGCAGCGTTGCAGGAGCAAGATAGAACTAACGCAACCTGCACAGTTAGGAAAGGGTTCAGTGCCTGCGCTCAGTCTATGTCCCTCTTACTCAGATGTCCAGACACCACCTCTGAGTGCCAGAAGGACTCAGAAGGTCCACAGCACCCTGGGAGTCACCATGTTCCTGGTGCCAGGAAAACATGCAAGCATGGGCTGGGCTGCGCAGGGTTCACTCACAGCAGTTTGGCTGTCTATTCCTACAAATATCGATTCCCTGTCACCAGCAACAGGAATACTGGGAAAGGCTAAATCAAATCTTTATCATCTTCCCAGTCCTCAAGAGAGCAGACAAGAAATGTTAGTCAGGACAGCAGGAATTAAATCAAGTATGTAACAATTTCGATGGATATAACCAAAATACAGTGTTTCAAGCTTCAGGCCGGTTGCAAAGGATATAATTTTACCTGGGAACTGCACATTAAAAGGCACTGAGCCATCCCTATAATTTTCTCCTGATCAAGTGATGGAAATACCTACAAAAGGGAAAAAAACTTCCCAGCCCTGAGAGAAAGATGGAAACCAGGATGCCAAGCTCTCTAGCCTCAGTTTGCTTGGTCAGTGCCGAGTTTGGGTGGCATTTTGTATGTACCAGGGAGGTCAGCTTACACCTTCGACTGCAACTGTGCCCACACATCCTTGGGGAACTTTGAAATAGCAGAGATAATGTCAGCCCAGTTACCATATGCTTTCAGTCTGCCCAGGCAATGATTGTATAATAATCCCTAACAGAAAACTGAAGACGAGATTTCAAGTGGCTGCCAGAAAACAGTTTTTCACTTGGAGTGGCAACTCTGAATAAGGAAGCATCTGGCACATTTGATCAGACAAAGAAAATTAGGTCACTCAGAAAAATATTTGATGCTCTTCCTGAGGAACATAATACTAAAAACGCATCTATCTAGAATGGCTGCATTCTCCTCTTCAGCACTGTTTCTCATATTGTGATGTGTTGTATTATTCTGAGTAACGGCACTATATTTAGTATCTGCTAAATAGTAGAATAAAGATTATATAATGGATCATTTTTCCTCTGCTAGTAATAGGAGTTTAAAATCAAAGAGGGTTTTGTTTGCCATGGGTTTTAAAAAAAATTCAAGGCAGGACAACTGCTTTTATGCAATTGACTGCTGGATGTTTTCTATGAGGTTTTTTTAAGAAGACATGTTGAATGAAAAGGTAAATGATCTTTTTTAAAATATTTTTCTTCTCTTGGTTTTAAGCACATATCATTTTTTATCATTCCTGGACAGTCAGTGGAGTGACACTTCACCAAAAAGATCTCAAAGATGGAGAAGTACACATCTAAATGCCCCTTGTCAGGGAGAGGAGGGGATGAGGAATGCAGGGAGGGTCATGGCAGGAGCCTCACCTCGCAGGAGGGACAGAGTCAAGGTATGACCCTTTGCAAGGTGAGGACTAGTATTTCTGCTGATTATTCTTGCCTGGCAGTCACATGCCCTCCCTATCCCAGTGAAATACCTTCTTCAAGGTGTTCAGAATGGTTGGGGAAATAAATACAAAACAACACAGGTATAGGGAGTGTTGAGATGCTTTGATTACTTCAGTGAAGGGAAGATCCAGAAGCTGAAAAGTCCAGCCAATTGCATTCATAACATGAAGGCATGCAGTGGGAGAGGGGCTCGGGCTATTGCTTAATCCTGGGGCCTGGGTTATGTTCTGCAGCAGCCAGCAGTTCAGGGAACAGCCCAAGAATTTCAGACAGCTGGCTGGAAGTGAACTGGTGCTGACTCCAACACTATTAATCAGCACCTGAGTGGCATGGCTTGTCACTGCTCTGGGAGATTAGGGAGAAACAGGAGTCCCCAAGACAAGCCTTGGCTAGCTGGAGAGTCGGCCTCGTTTGTGGCTTACAGTCTAATTACTCATGGAAAAAACACACATCTCCAGCATTCTTGCTCCATTTACTTAATTTCCAAGAATCTATCCTCAAAGGAAGTTTTAAAGGCAAAAGTCTGGTTAATTAATGTAGATTTTTCCAGCTTCCTAAAACCATGAATGGAAGCAGTGACCACAGACTTTTCAGACCCTACAAACTCAATTCTGATTTAATACATGAAGACATGGTTGTTCCTGCATTAATCCTTTGAGATGGTAAATGAATCAGCTTGTGGTATTTTCATTTGATTGTAAAGATGTCAGGTAACCAAAAAGGAGTTCCATGCTGTCATCTCAGCCTTGTTTGTGGTAGTGTGGTACCTTGACTGGTTTAGTCACATCAAATCTATGATTCTTCAAATACTGCCTGAAGAACTGAAGTATTTATATGATATGCATCAAATCTGGTCTTGATTTTCAAAATATTTTAAACACAGACATGAATGTGTCCTTACTTCCTGGCATATTTAGTCTTACAAATTTTATCAGCCGATGAAAGAAAGTTTAATAAGGTAAAAAGCTTGCCCCAGGTCAAATGGCATGTTAATTCAGAAGTGGAATTAGGCTTCAGGAGGTTTCTGCCACTTAATCACAAACTCAGTTCATTGGTCCTGCCTCTTTACAGATTCTCTCATTCAGTCTTTAGTTTTTACAAGGGTTTAACTACCCTCATAAATCATAAATGCAAAAGTTTTGAGAGGCTATTTAATTCAACAGCCTCAGAATGGAGTTTTAGCCTGAAAAGGTGCTTTTGAGAAGATACAAATTCAAAGCAGCTGGTGTAAAAGGTGGCTGAACAAATGGGATGGTCTCAGTTTCCCAGCATCTATCCCATCTTCCCCAGTCTGGAGGAGCTCCTTTTTTCCCCCCCTTCTTCAGGCTAACCACTACTTTTTCAATTCAGATGAGTTATTTCATTATTTTGATTGTAAAATTGCATGAATGGGTAAACGCTTACTTGCTTTAGTCTGTTCTAGGGTCAGGTCCAGTCCACACCAGAGAGGGATTGCCAGCGTGGGTACATCAGTAGACAAACTTTTCATACAAAGTGTACTGACAAAACCACATTTTTACCCCTGGGAGCTGTAGATTGAGCAGGAGTTGGGTCAGCTGGCTCATGGGTCGGTTGCAAAGGGTTACAGTGAATGGAGTGACATCAGACTGGTGGCCTGTCACTAGTGGGGTTCCACAGGGCTTTATCTTACACCCTGTGCTCTTCAACATCTCCATAAATGACTTGGGTGCAGGCCTGGAAGGGATGCTAAGTAAGCATGCCCGTGATACTAAATTGAGTGGAGCAGCTGACTCCCTCCAAGGCAGAGAGGCCCTGCAGAGAGACCTCGACAGGTCAGAGGGCTGGGCAATCACCAACCACATGAAATTTAACAATGACAGGTGCAGGATCCTGCTCCTGGGACAGGGCAACCCTGGATTTACAGCCAGACTGGGGAACAAGAGGCTGGAGAGCAGTGCCATGGGAAGGGACCTGGGGGTCCTGGTGGATGACAAGCTGAACATGAGTCAGCAGTGCCCTGGCAGCCAGGAGGGCCAGCCCTGTCCTGGGGACATCAGGCACAGCATCACCAGCCAGGCAAGGGAGGGGATTGTCCCGCTCTGCTCTGCACTGGGGCGGCCTCACCTCGAGTGCTGGGGGCAGTTCTGGGTGCCACAATAGGAAAAAGATACAAAGCTGTTAGAGAGTGTCCAAAGGAGAACTGCAAAGATGGTGAAGGGCCTTGAGGGGAAGCCACATGAGGAGCGGCTGAGGTCACTTGGCTTGCTGAGCCTGGAGGAGAGGAGACTGAGGGGAGACCTCACCGGGGCCAAACACTGATCTCTCTGGTGATCAGCGGCAGAACACCAGGGAACAGCATAAAGCTGTGTCAGGGGAGGTCTGGATTGGATATTAGAAAAAGGTTTTTCACCCAGAGTATGGTCAGGCACTGGAAGAGGCTCCCCAGGGAAGTGGTCACAGCACCAAGCCTGACAAAGTTCAAGAAGTGTTTGGACAATGCTGTCAGGCACATGGTGTGACTCTTGGGGATGGTTCTGTGCAGGACCAGGAGTTGGACTTGATGATCCTTGTGGGTCCCTTCCAACTCAGGATGTTCTGTGATTCTATGAGTGCTCCCATTTCCACTGGAGGTCTGTGAAAGGAGGGCACTGAGCCCCTCAGAGGAGTGCAGGATGGAGCTCCCATTCAGGAAGTAAATATTCATGATTTTTATTGCTATTTATATTTTATCACAAGGCTGTCGCTAACCAGGAATTTATACTAATAGCCGTTACTGTTGCAAGCTTTGGACAGAATCCTTTTATTTTGCAGCAACTCCAAGAGAATACATCACCGAAAGAAAATGCATTTTATCCCTTATTCAGTGTTGCATAGAAATGTTTCACTTCTTTCCTTTATTGACCAGAAACCTGCCAAAGAAAACAAGTTCAGGGAGCAGATGTCAGCTAATCCCAAAGTCCGTGCTAAGAACACGATGGCAACTCACGAAGAGTTCAACAGAATCTAAATGTCTTGCTGGTTTGGTGCAAGATTATGCTTCGAGCAGATAAGCCCCTGCATTTTAACTTGGGAGCTCAAAAGGGATAAATAGCATTTCTGGAGCCAGCCAGCCAACAAATGGAATTTCTTAGCACAATGTAATCTTGCTGTGGGGGTTTTCTTGGGCATGTGTTTCCCATCGGGTGTTGTTACACTGCTGTGTGTGTAGGGCTTATCTCCAAGCAAAGGTGGTAATGCTCAACCATTGATACCCCACGACTTACTGAAGTTGTAAAATGGATGAGGAAGGATTAGTTGAGGCATTTGATTCATAGCTGATACTTTTAAAATAAGTTCAAGGATGTGACATCACTATTTGTCATAAGTGCTCTTGTTGTGGTAGGGTGTGTACATGGCAGGAGGGAACTGTCATCATGCAGATAAGCCAGAGAACTCTAAATCATTAGCAATGAATAATTCACTGCACAGAAGAAAATAACAGACGATGTCAGGCAATGGAATAATGCTAGTTCACTTACATCTCTTTCTGTGTCTCTGATGAAAGGTTTTTAACCCTGATTATACCCTGTCTTAACTGTGAGGTTTGCTTTCTGTAGGGATGCTCAGCTCCAGGCAAGATAGAAGGATGTTCCCAAATCCAGTAACTGGGTCAAATCTAATTATCATAGATAATTTGCACATTTCATTTATGGTAAAGGGAAATGTGTCTCAAGGTAGGTGAATCCAGTTCGGTTTGACAAAGGCAGACTAAAATAGCTTGTAAACAGAAAGAAAAAGGTCTTTCTGCTAGACCCAATTACTGAAATGAGAAGACAATATTAAAACCTTCGTTCCAAACCAATTTCAGCAATAAAATTAATCAAAGCTGTGACAGACAGTAAACCCCTCTGAATTTCCAGTGTCCAAAACCTGGAGTTCCCCTCCTGTCTGAAACGCTGAAAAGTCAACACGCATCACAGCTGAAGATAAAATGGGAACTACCTATTTTTTTGTGCTGGACAATAATACAGGATTTTTTCTTACAAATTTAACCATCTATCCCACTTGGATATAGCCTTCAGTTAGGACAAGATTAAAACACTGACAAGGAGTAATTTTTACACATAATATGGTCTATTACATATAATCAAAGCATTTCAATATGTTCTATTTTGAAATAAAAGTAAAAATATTAGTACTGAAATTGAGCTTCCGGCACTGATGAGGGACAAAATAAATTAGTTGTCATTTCTAAACAGATCTGATAAACTAATACAACCCTAGAGAACATTATTGGTTTTGTTAAATCAGCATTTCTGTTTGGAGAAGAGTTGTGCTGTATTTTACAAGTTCTTTATGCCACCCAAAGTTGGAGGTGAGATGACTGTTCATCAATGTCTCTTTTGCACTCTCTCTTCATTGTCTTAAATGCAACCCATCCAGATGTGAAAATACTATAGAAACTTTCAATGAAGAAAATAGACACAAATAGTGGGTTTGTTACAGTAGGAAGTTTATTTCTGTACAGAATTGGTTTCTTTAAGTGACTTTTCTAGAGTACATATTTGTTCCCTCTCTATCTCCTTTTTCTCTTTGTTCAGCTAAATAATAAATTTAAAGTCCCTCATAAAAATGTCCACAGCTGTAATGATTGGGAATTTTATAACATTTTTAGCACTTGGTATGATCAAGCAGCTTTACAGAAAATATCCTGTGCTCTTGACTAAGCAAAATGCAACACATATTCATAAGTATTCCTAAATTTACTATGCTGTATATTCTGTATTTCTGAAAAATGACATGGATCTGGAATATTAGGTGTTGGTTTATGCACAAAGTGTCTGTGTGTAGGTGTTTGGGTCCAGGTGCTTGCTGAGAGCTGGCTCAATCAATATGTCTGTGTGTTTTCCTCTGCTTCGTTTTTTCACTGCAAGGTATTCGTTCCCTAGCATACAGCTGTGATGGAAGTGTTCAAAAGTCAAGTGCTGTAATTCATAATAGAGGCTTTTTGAAAAGAAAGGAAAAAGAGGGGGAAAAGAGGGGGAAAAATGAAAAGAAAGCAAGACAAGGCAAGGCAGTGGAGATAAAGTGGAGTGGATTACATATTGTTCCGTAAGTGATGTATGGATCTGCGAAAAATCAAAGAAATGGAGGGAAAAGTTTTAGATTTTGTTTTTGTTTTGTTGATGTTACAAAGAAGGCTAACTCTGGAAGCATATTTCTTTACTTTTACCTAAAATTCCAAGATGTTCAGATGCTCTACTTCAGCTTCAGTCCAATTTTAATACCTCAGGCTAATTTGTGCCTCCTGACTTCTTTCTTTCTTCAGAAACAAGTGGAAAGGCAGCTGGGCATGCTGTCATGCCAGGAGTCTCAGAAGGCATCAGCTCTTTCATTAATTACTTCTTTGCTCTCCCCCTGCTTTATGTTAAAAACAGCCTAGTTGAGTATGTAGAAGTTGTGTCAGCTTCAGTGGAAACATACTTATGGGACCCTTTAAACTGTCAGGTTACATCACGTAAACTGAAGGGATCATATTCAAACGATTGTAAAACTATTTTCTTGCCCGAAAGAGCACACCATGATGCCATTTAGCTGGAACCTGAAGCTATGGGTATCCTGCTGTGGTATCATGTGCAGCGAGCGCATGTGATTGTTCTCCTGAGGCATTTGTTACATGCATCTTGTTAACCCTAGTTCAGTCAAAATAACTGCCTTCACTGCTGCTTGACCTATTTTAGCATAATTTAGCCCCGAATGTGGTGCATTTCAGTTGCAGCAAGTTATTCTGCTGGCATTAATGCCATGGGAACTTAAAATGGAACCACAAGAGTTTGAAAATATCAATCTTATTAACTTAAGAGTTTGGTTTCGGTAATTTATGCCTTTTTCAGAACTGACCTAATACTTAAATGTACATAAAAGAGCAAGCAGTAATCAATCCCAGGCTTTTCCTTGTAACAAACCAGGCTTTTCCCAGGTTTCAGAAAATGGAGCATATTTAAGAGTTTTCTAAGGCTTGTTAATAACTGCATCTATAGGACTTGTAAAAGTGCTAAAAGTTCAAGGAGGATTTACTGCCATTTCTGCAACAGCAGGAATAGAGTTAGATTTATTTAAGAGTTGAGTGGTAAGGGCAAGATCCAAATCACTTCCTTACTGTCTGTGCTGAGACTGAGGCACCATTCAGGAATCTGTTCAGAAAGCCCCCAAATCCCAGCAGACACTCCCAGCTGGCCTCGGAGCTCTCTGGGCACCTGCTGCTGTGACCTGGCTCTGTTGCTTGTGTAGGACACCCCCTGCTTCCCAAGGGGGTCCAGCTGGTACCTGAGCCCATGGCACATGCACAAGTTCAGCTTGAAGAGCTGTAGCAATGAGGGACACACTTGCATAAACATCCAGAAAAAGCCCAGGTAACAAATCTCCAGGAAAAAGGTTTGAATACACCAACTCCAGTACATGGGCTTCCCACCATGCTAAAGAGAAAACAGAGCAAACACAGTAGGAAGGTGCTGTGCTGGGTGACTTGCGTAAGGGCTGCAGTATTAGAAAGGGGCAGGAAGAAGGTCCCAGACTCACTCTCAAGAATGGTTCTGATTTTTCCTGGTCACTGTTGCATAAAAAAAGCATGAAGGGTGCGAAGAGCAAGAACCTCCCAGCTGAGAGCCATAACCAATTGCACCCCCACCAGCTCCTAGAAGATGTGCAATGATAGAGAGCAGCTGTGCCTGCAAAGCCCAGCCCCTGGTTACCTGCTCAGCTCATCCCACCAGCCCCTCAGGCTGGAAAAGGCATAAAGTCCCAGGTTTCTCATGAGCACAAACATCACGGTTCTGCTCAGAGGCACGTGGCAGTCCAGGACTTGTCAGTGCCTTTCAGGTAAAAGGGGACTGCATATTCCAGGCTCTGCAAGGGGAAGGCAGCGGGTTATCAGTCAAGAATCAGGCCCCTGAGTTATAGAGGAGGGGTCTCTAGATCATCATTAATGTCTCAGTGACTCTGTCTTTAGCAAAGAAGGTTTCTGGAGAGCCTTAATGACTCAGTTACCCTTCCCACTGCCAGAGTTGAGTGCCTCACTACCAGACTGGTAACAGTACCTCTCCTGGGGCCAGGCAACTGTTGCTGAGACATCACAAAATCTCAACCTGACAGTTAAATCCGCATCACACACTAAATTCTGATTGAGGAATATGCTTTTTAACTAATTAAACTGCTGTGTGGTTAAGGTTAGACATATGCTTATAGATGGTGCTGAAATTGGGTCAAAGAATACAGCTCTCAGTCCTTGCTTCAGGAATTGTACAGTAGGTTATTGTGACCTCTGCTGACACTTCATGTGATAAGGCAAAATCCATTTTAGAATTTTAAGGATGACATATTCGGTGGTGGGGAGAGACAGGCGACAGACCTAGCCAATACTGGGACTACTCCTTCCTTCCCTTGGGCTTAAATTAGCATGACATAATTTAAAGTTCGGGCTTGCAACCTTTTAGCAAGGGGTATAAATTCCAGATTTTCACCTGCAGTCTCCTGTGTGAGCTGTGTGACTGACAGAAATGCCTACAACACGTATTTTCAGGTGCAGCAGAGGACTCTGGTCCTAAATGCACATCCTCAGAGGCCAAGGTCCATCCCAGCCCAGGTTCAGAGGAGGGAGAAGGCACCAGAGCAGTGCCCAGCAAACCACACAGCAGAAGGGCTCTGCAGGAACTTTACACGAAGTCGAACTTCACTTCACTTCACTTGTCAGCCTGCTCTGAGTGACTCACTGAAGGTGCTGAACAGACTAACGAGTGGGAGGAGGAAACAGGGCGGGGGGAAAGGAAGAAAGGGAGACAGGCAGTAAAATGAAACTAGGAACATTGATATATGACCAAAAAAAAAAGAGAGAGGCTGTTTTTTAGAAAGTTGCACTACTCCTCCCACTAGTCCTTTTCCATCTCTAATATGAATGGCATAGAATCCAACATCTCCAAGATTTGAGGAAGAAAAAAGAAGAATGAATAGCTAAAGTGAGATAATATCACTTTTAACCTGATACTTATGATGAAACTCCAGGGGTTTGATTTATTCAGCTGTCACTTACTGTTCATCCCAAGAGTAACAGAGGACATGTTAGAATTGCAACCTTTATTTAGGGTTTGTTAGCATGATTCAATTTTTACTGGCCTTCTGGGAGTTATTTTTCATCTTTAGGCGGTTACCACTGCTAAGAGGAAAAGAGGGCTCTTTTTTCTTTTTTTTCTTTTTTTTTTTTTTTTTTTTTTTGTTCTTGCTGTGCTTGGTTTTTTTTTTTTTTTGGTGGCTCCTAGTACTAGGTGGTTATTAAGAAAATGGGAATTTGAGTTTCCTGGGGTGTGTGATGGGATGTCCTCTGACCTGTGATGGGATATACTGCAGTGCTGGTTTTTGTTAGAGGATCAGAGCTATAGGGCAGAAGTGACTCCTTTGGGCATCTCTCCTTCGAAAGTACTGCAAAAGAGCAAATAATGCATAACACCAAACCAGAATTTCTACTGTTATTGAAGACAGGGTATTTTGCTTGGAGAACTGTGATTAGCACAAGAACACACAGTGTCTCTAAAGACCAAAATTCATGTTTATTACTTTTTCTGGAGAGGCTCCCTGTGTCCTACCCTGGCTGTGTTCCCCTCATCCTTCCCCCACCCCATCCTCCTTTCAGTCTCGCCTGGGTCTCCTGAGAGCTGTTTCTCATCAGAGCCTCTGAGTTTGCCAAACTCTGCATTGGTGGTGTGATGTACACAAACAAAGATTTCTTTGAGATAATTGTCTTCATCCAAGGAGTAATTTGAGATTTATATCCTGATGTCCATAAATAAAAGGCCACAAAGTCTCTGGTCTGAACACTGTACCCCTGCCCACACGGTGCCCCTGGGCGAACCTGGGGGGTTGCTGTCTCCAGTGAGGCTCCCACCGGGCAGTCAGTAAGTATCGTGGAGTGGCTTTTCCATCCAAAGAAGGGCTGACGTGAAGGTACATCAAAGAAAACAATGAATGCCTCCTGCTCTGACCTACATATTTCATTCTGAGAGACTCAACTACATCTGCTAGAACACTTGGAACAACTGTTATCTTTTAGAAATGAAAAGTCATTTCCCCAGGGAACAGCATGGGGTGGGGTGGGGGGACCCTGTAGTGGCTTGCTAGGGTGCAGAACATTTAAACTCTGCTGTATTGATTGTAGCATATGATTGAATGTGATCATTACTGCGTCTATATTTTTCTGTTTCAATGAAACCGTCAGGCAGTGAGTCATGCTGTGCATGTAACCCGGAGGAAAGTGCAAAGAGGCTGCTGAGGAGTAGCAGTACAAAAATACCGCTGGCATCTTTTCCCTAGGAGAGCAGGGCTCTGGACAATTTCCACAGTCTATTGCTGTTTTTCTTTTACATGCATTCGCTGTTAAAATGTGTAACAGAATTGAGGACATGGTTGTGAGTAAAGAGTCTTCTCGCACATGCTGTTCCATAATTAAAGAGAAGCTATAATAGAAATCCTGCTTCTACTTTTTTTTTTTTACATTAACGAGCTCGAATTCTTATAGGCATTAAAAGGGCATATGCTTTTCTTCTAATTTAGAGATTAAAAAATCTCACAGCAGATCAAGAGGAAGGCTGCAGTTTGAACTCTTTAGTAAAAGAAGATGCACTGTTATTAGCAACAAAACAATTTTAATTAGCCCAGTCCTGGATTTGTGGTAACACATGCCAAAAGGATAGTAATTTGGAAGAAAGGGAGATACTATCCTCTTGGTTTAGTGCAGAGGGTTCAACTCCATAAGAAATGAGCACCCTTCAAAATATTTTAATTGCTGTTTTTAATTACCTGGATTTTACATAACATTTATGTTGTTATGTTTGGTTTGATTTTTTTCCATTGAAGATACTAAAATTCAATTTGGGAATTCTCTCCTCCTCTCCCTAGAATTCGGCTTCTGTCAGTCCCATTTGTGGATGGAGAATATTTTTATTAAGCTAAAGAGAAGAAAGTCATCCTTATTAGCAATGCCTCATTGCATCAGAAATCAGGGTCTGTGGCTATCAACCTGTGGAGACGCAGTGGGAAGACATGATTGCAGTTTGATTCAGCTGTGCCAGGCACTGAGTAAAGATTATGCACTCAGACAGGCACCCTGTCTCCGAGCACAAGTGAAGAACGCTGTCCTAACTGCACAGAGCATGGTTGTGCCAGCGTGTGAGCTATGGCAGCAGAGCCTTTCTTTAGTGGTTTGAAATGTCAGCTCTGTTGAGTTAAAAAACACAGGATTTTTAAGAGAGTTTCCCACAAACCTCATGTCTGGGACATGACACATGCCAAAACCACCCCAGCAGCTGCGTGCTGCAGCACAGTGGCTTGCCTTCTGCCCCAGCAGAGCCTGGAAGGATTTTAAAGAGAATGCTAATTGCAACACAGGGTAACTGCATGCCGGAGCTGGCTAACATATAAGACCCAATTTCCCATCCCCCTGCTTGCCAGCTTATATCTGATGTGGTTAATGGAAAGCAGCTGCAGAGCTACTGTAATGGTGCCCTGCAGTGCTGTTTCTGGGCCTCCCACCCCAAAACTTCCCAGCTGTGGGGATGTGTTAGAATCAGAGAGAATCACAGAACCGTGTGGGTTGGAAGGAAATTTACAGGTTATTTAGTGACAACCCACCTGCCATGGGCAGGGACACCTTCCACTAGACCAGGTTGCTCAAAGTCCCCTCTGAACTGGCCTTGAACACTTCCGGGGATGGGATATCCACAGCTTCTCTAGGCAACCTGTTCCAGTGCCTCACCATCCTCACAGTGAAAAAATATAGTCTTCCTACTATCCAGTCTAAACCTACCCTCTTTCAGTTTAAAGCCATTCTCCCTTGTCCTATCACTACATGTCCTTGTACAAAGTCCTTCTCCAGCTCTCTTGCAGGCCCATTTAGGTGCTGGAAGGTGTATAAGGTCTCCCTGTGCCCTTCTCTTCTCCAGGCTAAACTGCTCCAACTCTCTCAACCTTTTCTTTTTAGGAGAGGTGCTCCACCCCTCTGATCAACTTTGCAGCCTTCCTCTGGACTCGCTCCAAGAGATGCACCTCCTTCTTATGCTTGGAGCCCAGAGCTAGGAAGCGGAGGATGAAATTTGTGCACGTGCTCATGGCCACAGTGCCAAACCCTCACACTCCTCGCCTGCACTGCCCTGCTAAAGGACACTCGACACTCGCAATGGCAGGAGGGGAGGCACCACTGGAGAGCACCTGCCTGCTGAGGTGTCTGGCACACGTGTCTGTTGTGCACCTCCGTGGTGGCCCCTGCCATCCTTCATGGGTGTCCAGCCCACCCCGCTGCCCCGCCTGACAGCCGGCGCCCAGCACAGCGCTGCCAGGGGGCTGCACCACAGGGCTCCGGGGAATGCAGGAGAGGCAGCAGTCACGCCAAGGCATCCCAGGCTTCAACTTTGTAGCCAACTCAGGCTTTAATTTCTTCTTTTTCAAAGAGAAGAGAAAAGAATCTCTAGTCCTAGGGCCATCTTCAGGAGGAGCAGGCGCTCAGGAGCCCCTGCAGGTTGAGGCAGCCTCTTTAAATATTTAATTTCTCTTGAGGTGTGATATGTTTTTCTGTCTCCTGGGAGGCTATTAATTTGTGCCTTTTTTTTTTCCTGAGGGACCCTTTACTCTTCTGGGTTTTAAGTCCATTTTTGGTATCCTGTCACATACTATTGCGTACTCTGAGGGGATCTTGTCAATTGGAGACAAAATGGACTCTGCAAGTCTAGCACTGCTGGTGTTTTCCATGATTTGCTTTGATGGGGGTCTTCTCCATGTTATTGAGAAGGATACACTCAGACAACCTAAGCAGGGATTGGGTTTTCACCCTCTTTATTCCAGCAGGGAAAGGTGACATTTTGGCACAATGTGTGGTTAAATCAGAATATATGAATTGGAAACAGAGGTCAACATGAAGATTTTTTTTAGAAAATCCCTAGACGAAAAGGAGGGCCTTCAAAAGAAGGGTCTCTCTTGATATCTGTGAAAAAAACATAGTTAGTCACTGACAGATGAGCAAAAGACTTTGACCCAGCGGTTTTGCAGAAAAAGGAGCTGGCTTTTCAATAGCAACATCTCACTAGGTTGTTGAATCCTATGTTGCATGGAAACAGCATGAAACAGAAACACAAGGGCAGAAATCAGAGAAGTTGCTTAAAAATGAATGCAGAAATATTTCTTGTTTCTTTATGCTGGGACAAAAGTACATTTCACATCTGTCACATGTGCCACTGACCCCAGGGGTGGCCCAGGCAACCTCCCATTGCCACCGCCTTCCTCCCTGTCCAGGATGGCAGTCAGAAACCTTCTTCTTCTGCCAGCACACAGAGCACATTTGAGCTACTTGTCATTGTGATGGCAGAAACCCCAGAATGTCAGCATAGAAGTATTTTTTTTTTGTCTGTAGAACTGTATTTTAAAGAGATTTTTGAAACTTAGTGGGAAAATACTTCCACCTTGAAGAAACGAATGATGGTGGTAGTCTGCATACTTACACAGACAGCTGTTATCTATTTTATTAGTCAGTGCTTGGATCTTAGCATCAAAATCTGAAATTCATCGACATTGGCAACACCCCACAGCATTTTCACAAGAAATGAATACTTCTGACCATAAGCAGAAGCAACTTTGATATTGGCATTAAGTTTCTGTTCAGAATTATTTATTTGGGAGGAGATCTCACAAAACTCCTTCCTTTGTTAAATAGCAATGTAACATATCAAAACACAGGCATTTGGATCTAATTAACAATAGCAAGATTTTTCTTCATGAAGAAAACAGAGAACCACTTTGGCCCACACTGTGCTTCCTGCAGATGAGTTAGTTGTTAGGAAATAATTTCTAACATCTTCTTCTCTTTGCGTTTTTATTTTGTGTACCGTTTTCTGGCAAAGGCACCATACTGGGGTAGTCTTTAATCCTTTTCAAAATACAGGCAAATGCTTCTTTTTTTTCTGAAGTTACATACTAAATTATAACAAGGAGCTATTTCATTTTCCACTCATTTGTCTCAGAGAAATAAACATTAAAAAATCAGAAGTAATTCATAATCTGCAGACAGCAATGTTATACTTAGTATGAGGGAAAATATTTTCCATCTATGTTACTGCCACACAGCCCTCCCAAAGAGCACTTGGTGAATAACTCTGATATTACACTAAAGCCTAACCTTCAGGAAATCTGAGATGATCAGGAAAATATTCTGGAAACTATAGTCATGTACCCCAGAATATTAATTTTTCTGCTAGAATAGCAAAATACATCCAAAGCTGGGATTTTCCAGCTATGCGTCATTGACATGTGTCTGGATCTGTGGGCATACCTGTATGTACCTTTTCGGTTCCACTTTACTGCTGAATTTCCTGGTGGGTAGATGGACAATGACTACTCCTATCTCCGGGTGCTTTGATACATGTGCTACAGAGATGTCTCAGTAAACCAGCAGAGGTTAATTTTCAAACACCTCACACAAACTGCAAGCATTTGCAAGTCTACTCAGCATCCTCAGCTGTGAGAAAAGTGGTTGAAAACTGAAGTAGCTGTGTGGACAAATTACCAATGGAGCTGGGAGCTTGTCCTTCTAAAAACACTTTCCTGGGTCAAAACAAGGCAACTGGGTCTGGCACCGCTGTGCACCAGCACACTGGAAGCATGTCAGGGATCTGCTGAACTCCCTCTTCCCACTCTCAGAAGTCCTCCGTCAAGAGAGGAGTCAATGGCCCCTGTTGCATCTCTTCTCTGTGACTGAAGCCAAGTGCCAAATATTGCAGGCCACTACCTCCTTATCTGCTCCTGGGGTATCAGCTCCCTGAGCAGATGCCTTTTTGCCCTTATATCATTGACATGACATTTTCTGCAGGATTGGTTTTTTTCATTTAAATGTTCCTCAGTGTTCCTCTAAAATGCATATTCATTTCTCTTACCTTATGAAAGGAGGTCTTGGCCCCTCTTTTTTATCACTTAGAAAGATTAAATTAGCTTCTTAGCTGATAGTAGACAAGATATACTTCATATTCCAGAGGCAATCTGACTACAAGGCCTGAACTGAGCAAGAGTAATTCAATTGACTCTACTCAAGCTGCACTAATTTACACCAACTATAAATTAATCTTTTCTTGTGAAATATGTCTTGGAGTGACCTTGCAGTATCCAACTGACTCAATTAATTCTGGGCAGCATCTCACCCTAAAAATAATGTAGAAGTCCTTTTTAGGAAATTAGCCAAAACTTCGCATTTTCAGCTTTAAAAGATAAGTCAAAGGGCAGCACTGGAAGAAAGATGAGGGCAGAATTAGGCCAATGTCTTACATAATCCACATACTAACTACATTTATCTATGATACAGATGATGAAAACAGTGTTTTTCACAGTATTATTCTTTCTTCTCCTCACCTGTTTCTGTCTTTTCACAGTATTTTTTATTCTCTTGTTCCTGCACAGAAGCCTACTCTGTACACTTTATTAATATGAAATACCACAGAAGATGAAAGATCCAGATGGCTGCATGAAGACTGTGAATCTGTAAGAGAGATCTTTGCAATTTCTTCTTTAGCCACCCATGTATTGCTTATTTGTGCAGGGTGACAGCTGTTGACAGGACAGCCAACGTTACTGCAGGGAGACATCACACGGGAGGACCAGGCTGCTGTTCTGCCCAGGCAAGGGAAGGCAGAGATGAGCACAGACAGTTTTCTATAAGGGGCACTCGACTTCACCCGATGAACTGGGGCTCAGGCCAACCAAACCTGGCCACGCCATGCTGCCCGCAGTTTCTTTGCTGCCACCGTACAAATCCATATTCATCAGATCGTTCCACCTGAACATTGTTGTGCTATTTGAGACTGCAATGGCAAAGGTCCCAGTCAGCATGAAGCTTCCTGGTCTTCCTATGCCAACATGATTCTATGATTCTATTCTATGATTTTTTGACTAACTGTCCCTTCTTCGATGAAAAGTTAAACCAATATTCCCCATCCGCCCCTTCTACCTGGCAAATGCAATCAGAGCCCTTTACTTAAAGTAAATAACTGAATACATTTGCCTTAAGCTACCCTTAGCACCTTTTTAATCAGGGAAAGAAAGCATTTACAGCAATTAAAGCAAAATTCTACGTGTAGAAATCAGCTTATAAATTAGTTTCTCTGGTCTGTCAATTATTTTAAAAACATTTTTGACTGCTTAAATTAATTCCAATTTGAATACAAGATGTGCATTGCCACAGAATGAAATTCAGGACATCATTTTTTACTCATCACTACTGAGCTTTACAGTCATATCTTTTCTCTTTACTTTTTTTCTGCTTCTCTTGAGTCATCGCTAATGGAAGTTCTAAATATAGGTATGACTAACAATGCAAACTTTAGAAACTGTATGTAAACTACCGCAAGAAAAACAGATCAGAGAGTTATGCTCACCAGAGATTCAAACAACTGTTGCCAACCACTACACGCAAGTAATGATTACTGCACTTTTCTCATTAGAAAGGCAGCTGTCATATAGCTTACGGTTTGGACAGAAAGAAATAAGTTAGCATATTGCTTAAGACCTGTCTGCTAAATCCTTGCTCTATTTTGCCAAAAATACACTAGAACATAAAATCCTTCATTCTGCAGAATAATAAATGTCATGTTTCCATTTCCCAGTGTCTTGTCAGATTGTTTAAGATAATCAGGATCAAATAAGACAAACACAATGAGCTCCGGACCTCAGACTTCAGAGCAGTGGTTTTGACACTGCCAAAGACAAGTGACAAACCAAGCAAAGACTAAATGCTTGGTACTGTTGCTTACCCCATCACAAGGATACAGTTTTTATCTTTTAGTCACAGTTTTTGACACGAAGCTACCAATACAACCTGAGACCTCCACCATCAGACAGTAACACTCAAAGACTCTGGCAGACGTATGGTCAGGACCAAATGTAATTATTTTGCAAGCCCAAGTCCAGGCATCTGAATCAGATGGGAAACCAAGCACCCCTGAAGAGGTTTTGTGCTGGAGGACCCAGATAAAGCACCAGATGATCAACCACCAGTTGATATTTAATACTAATACTACTACTACTACTACTACTACTAGTAGTAGTAGTAGTAGTAATAACAATGATGACATTGATGGGATAATGCAAAAGGAAGTTCACCAGTGAGCTCCTTTTTCCCAGTCATTCTTTGCCTTTAATTCTCCCATGTTCAGGCCCATTTTTCCCAGTATCTGACAGTCCAGATTATCTGAGTATTTGTTTACAACAACTGGCACATGAGTTACCTGTGGTGAAGACCATTCCTGCTCAATTGCAATACATAGTTGGACAGAAAGAATCAGGGCTGATTATTTCTAGCATGTGGGGTAGTTAAGTATTCTGTGTTATTAGATGCAATTTATTACCACCAAATTGTTTGAACAATTAAAAACTAATGTGGAGATAGCTTGACCAACCTCTAACCAGTGCTGATGTCAGAGTTAGTGAATTCAGTGATGCTGAATTTAAGAGAGTTCTACTATCTTGTGTGGACTTTCACTGGAGTCTTCTGTTCTGTCTTACTGTCAGCATATTCAGCACTGAATTATCTGAACCCATAAGGCTAGCTTTGAAGAAATCTGTCAGTTTGAGATGAGATACTCACTGAGATTTTCGAAAAAGCTTATGTGTTTTTTTACCTTGGCGTTCATAAAACTGCCACGTTGATGAGAACGATTCCCCAAGTTTTGCTATACCATATGGTCCATGTGCTGTTAGGAGGCCATCCACTGTGTTTCCTTGTTAGTCATTCTACTACATATTGCGTCCATCTGCAACTCTCATATGCAGTTTCACTGTAATTGCCCTTTTCATAGTGCATTTCATTCTGCTTCGTGCTGGCTTGTGATAATGTTCTTTCCAAGACATGCTTCACCAAACACTTTTTGAAAGGTGCAGTAGTACCTTGCTGAATGGCAGGGTCGATGCAGGCGCAGAGCGCAGCTCTAATGTAGAGGAAGAAGGTTGTGGGTGCTCATCTTGGGGATGAAGAGAGACATTGCTGTCCTTGCTCTCCTTCCCCTCAATCCTCAGCAAAGAATTTCAGCTGTTCCAGAGATGCAAAGGGTCTCCTCAGCCAGCCGGGCTTGCACTCCTCTTTCATTCCCCGCACTTTGACACACTTCAGAAGGTCTTGTCCCGGCTCAGTGTCTCCTGAGGAGTCATTAAGAAAACCTTCCTCAGCCACTACCTCACAGTATCTTTAAGATCCCTGGAAGCAGCCATAAGAGTGATATTTGTGAGAGGCTGGAACTGTGAACAGATCCTGTAGCCGGATATTTCTATGCTGTGATCACACCACAGGCTCCAACCTGGGCAGGAGCAGCCAGTGTGAAGGTCGAACACTGCACTCTGGTGTCAGCAGAGTGAGCAGGAGGCACTTTCCCCTCTGCCAGTGCTCGACAAATCCTCCAGCGCAGTACTGGCTTTGGGGATAATTCAAGGCTGACACAATTTGTATTCCCTTAAAGACCTCATTACACATATTGCTCATTTAACCTTTAAAAAGGATGGAAGAAAGTGTGCCAATGGATTCTGGCTGATAAATATCTAAATTAAGTAAATTTAATTAAAAACTGTTGTAAATGTCATCTAATCTGTGGATGCTGCGAAAATTATGGTTGTAGCTTTGAACCAGTTTTAAAATGTATAAGGATCTCCTTACAATATTTTCTACAGAATATTCTTTTCTGCTTGGTTTCAGGAGAACAGTCAAATTGACTTATATTTTATTGCTCAGTAAAAATATTGAACTCAAAACTTGGAGAACTTTCTTGCATCTTGTTACTGCCAGGTGATGCTGGCTGGAACAGTGGTTTCTTTCTAAAGCCATTAAGTGTTATTTTGCCAGATAAAAGATGGGGGAGGAAAGAAAGATATGTGCTAAGTTGCGTCTAGGGAATCCTACTTCTCAGTACACAGGAAATAAAAAGATCAATGCATTTTTCCTCAGCTTCTATTCTGGCCACGTTGTGCTGTTTGGGTGAAAACACCCTCAGCCCCTCTGTTACTTTAGTGTACACCAGTGACAGCTACTCAGTGGGGAGCACAGTTTGATGAATTTAACAAAATCTTGTTGGCTGACCTTTCCGTGCTGGAGACATGATTTCATTTCTGTTGTCTGAAAATGAGCATCAACAAGACAAGTTATTTCCATGCCTCAGCTGGAATATCATGGTCCTAATGTGTTTCCAAGTATTTCTTTATCTGTATAATGCTATGACTTTCAGGTCTATCTAAGAACAATAACATTTTTTTCCTTTCTACTTTCTTCATGTACTAGCAAAAAGTCAGCTTATTTTGATCTTTTTTTTTTCCCAGTCACTCTGTGTGCTGCAAATATGAACCCAAAAATACCCCTGCTTTTTGGAACAGTGAGGTAGAAAAGCTCCCAGAGATGTATTTGCAAACTGATGCTGAGGCACATGCAGAAACTGGTTCAAGACCTAGTTCACAAGTAGTATCCACAATATGTAGGATCCCAGACAGACAAACTGAGTGGAGTACTCGCCATCCAAATTCAGAATTTTATTCCAGTCACCTTCCGACATTGCTGCCAAGTTGGTTCTTCTGGTTTAATCATTCTTCTGATCTCATTAAAATGTAAAAGCCTGATCCTACTGTAAAGGGCTTGGGTTTTCTTTTCGGTTTGTTCTTCATAGAGGCAAAGGGGATCATTCAACAGATCATTTGTGCAGAGGGTGACCTGGCAAAGCCACACCAGCAGAGCTGAGTTGGTGGGCCCCAGGGGTGGCCAGCAGCCAGGAAAGGAGTAACAAGCAGTTACAGCAGGGCAGAACAGGTAACCCACACCAGCAATAGGAACAGCTGATCAGACAGTGCTTTTAAACTCACCATCCTCTGTGGAGGTGTCAAAACCAACCACCTGTTTTCCTAAGACTTACATTGATGTAAGACAGGTATCTCTGAGAGGATTCCAAGAGGCAGTAAGTGTCTAGGAGACCTTGGTGCTTTTGCTAATATTCCCCTGCAATTGCACCCTTCAGTGGAGTGGCTTATGAATCCCAAAGAAATGCAAAAAAGTGTAAAAAATGTTCAGAAAATTCAAAATATTCAAATCACTGTTCACTAGGTCACGGGTCAACCTCTACCACAGTTTGAAAGACACTTTCATCTCATTCAATAATTCATCTTTTGAAGAGTTTTGAAACCTTTCTCTGCTGCAGAGAACAGATTTGGCTCTAAGGAACATTTATGTTTTTATTGCTTATTGTTCAGATAGTACAAGGCAATGTACCAATTCTGCTCCCAGTGAAGTCAGTGACACATGTAAAACTGAAGCAATGGAAGAAACTCAATATAAGGTGAAATAATACAGCTAATACGGGTGTGGGTGCATAAAAACTTGTGTTTTGGGTTAATCCTGTTTTGGGACAAGGAGAGGAGAGAGAGCAAAGACAATGTGCCCCTTTTGAAGTTCAGATCTCAGGTCTTTATGAGTATGCTTATTTCAGAGAGAATTCCTTTCTGCCTTTCTGCCACCTCTGCATGGTGTCTCCTATGCAGGGATGAGCAACCTGTTCTTCCAGTTTTAGCTGAGGATTACTATAGCAGGCACAATATGAAAAAAAAAGGTGTAAGTTAGATTGCTTTCTATTTGCAACATATTTTTCAGCTTTGCCTATGGCTTACTCTTGAGACCTTATCTCTTTATTTCATACCCTAGTACCTTTCACATCCCCTAGCTAAAAATAGCCTTTACCTAGAAAAAAATCCTGCTAGCAGGTCCAGGTCTAGATGGTATATACATCCCAGCTGACTTCAGAATCTCATCAGACCACATTTTTCTCTATTCCTCTTGCTAACACTGCCTTTCTTACCATTTCCCACACTTCGAGATTTCCTTGGGAGTGTTAGGGCCTTGCATGTGGCCCTTCTGTCCACAGCTGTGCCTTTGCCCAGACCCTTTGCCTCAGGAGGACATTTCCAGGCACATGCTCCTTCCAAAGCTGGGATGTGGTTTCCAGTGGTCTTCAAGGCACAGCCAAGAACAGGCCTCAGTGACAAGACCAAGTTGGTCTTGCTCAGCTCCTGGGGCAAGGGCAGCAGGATCCCACCACTCTGCATCCTCCTCTGTCAGCTCAGCCCTCCTCTGGCTGGTGCTGCATGGGGGAAGAGGGGAGGAAAGGATGGGACATCAGCCAGGGAGCCAAATCTGCCCAATGTTTGCTGGCATCTTCACATGCTTCCCAGATAGGCATCCAGGAAATCCCAGTGCTATGAGTACAACTCAATTCCTTCTTCAAAACCTGATTCCATGGAAGAGTCCCATAGAAACTGGTGGGCCAGTTTAGGAGAATAAGCTCTATCCATGTTATCAATAGCTTTTAACACCAAGATGAAGCGAGCTCGAATTTCTATGTGTGTAACCCCAACTCTTCCTGTCTGGATTTCCATAGAGGCTATCTGGCATTCAACAGAGCAGAACATCCAAGTCAATTAGACTAAAAATCACCATTCTTTAACACTAATTTCCACATATTTTCTTGCTGCCTTGTCCCTCTTTGGAGAAAAACAAACAAACAAAACCAAACCCAAAGACAACTATTTCCCCTCCTCAACATTCACACGAAGTCACTGAACTGATTCTTTTGCACGCACAGCCAGCAACAGAAGTGGCAGGTGATCCTCACATTCTCCTGCTTGCAAGATGCCTATCATATTGCACCCTTATAGCCCAAGTGCTTTTCCACTGAGCTGGACATCCAGCATTGTCACTCCTGAAATATTTGTGAGTGCTACAGGATTTTCTAGGGACAGATTTCTTGAGGCGAGATTTAGTCAAATTTAATCCAAGTCACTCGGTGCAGCTCCATTTGTTAAGAACAGCTCCTGTGCTTGAGAAGAGCCCGTCACTGTGTTTTGCCTCACAATGCTGCAGAACACAATAACAACAACATTAAACTCAATACCCTGAAGGGGCAGTTGTAGTCAAGGGTCACATTTTCCTTCATTCCAATTAACCTACTTGTCATATTGGATGGTAGATGCACTCTGCAAACTGCCCTCAAGTGTTTCTCATGCTCTTTTAGTAATACAAAGTGGGGAGATATAAAATAGTTCATGCTCTGCTGTTTGACTTGTCCTTGGTATTTTATCTTATTGGGAAACCCAAAGAAATTAATACTGTTGCAAAGATTTTAAGTGTCTGAAAGCACAAACAGGCTTCTGACTTGTGCAGCTTGCCCGGAACACCAGTGCTGGTGACACCAGTACTGGGGAGAAGAGGGACCCAACCCCTTGGTTCCTCTCCAGATTTTGCTCAACCAATCTGCTCCCATGCCAAATAAAAGAGCTGTGGTGGATGCCAGGTACCCACCAAGGCCATTCTATATCTTTGTCTCCTCAGCTGGACATGGGAGAGAAAATAGAATAAAAGGCTTGGGATCAATAAGGACAGGGAGGGTTCACTCACTAAGTACTTCCAAAGGCAAAACAGACTCAACTTGGGGAAAAATGAACTTAATTTATTACCAATTAAATAAGAATAGGATGAGAAATAAAACCAAATCTTAAAAACATCTTCCCCTCCCCTGCCCCTCTCTTCTTCCTGGACTTGACTTAATACAGAATTCTGCACCTCCTTCCCATCAGTGGAATGGGGAGAAGAGGTTACAGTCAGTACATCACACATTGTCTCTGATGCTCCTTTTTTCTCAGGGGGAGGACTCCTCACACTTTTCCCCTTCTCCCTCATGAGGTCCGTCCCACAGGAGACAGTCCCTCATGAATTTTTCCAACCTCAGTCCTTCCCACAGGCTGCAGTTCTTCACAACTGGTCCAGTGTGGCTCCTTTCCACAGGATGTGCTCCTTCAGGAACTGACTGCTCCAGTGGGGTCACAAGCCACAGAATCATCAAGGTTGCAAGAGATTATCTTGTTCAACTGTCAACCCAGCACCACCAGAATCACCCCCAAACCATACCCCCAAGTGCCACATCCATACACCTCTTGAACACTTCCAGAAATGGTGATTCCACCACTTCTCTGAGCAATTTCTTCTGATGCCTAACCACTCTTTCAGTGTTATTTTTTTCTGATTTATAATCTGAACCTCCTTTGCCTCAACTTAAGGACATTTCCTCTTGTCCTTCCACCTGAAACATGGCAGAAGAGACTGACTGCCACCTCACTACAACCTCTTTTCAGGTAGTTTTAGAGAGCAGTGAGGTCCCCTCTGAGCCTGCTCTCCTCCAGACTAAACAAGCCCAGTTCCCTCAGCTGCTCCTCATAAGACATGTTTTCTAGGCCCTTCACCAACTCTGCCATCCTTCTCCGGACATGCTCCAGCATCTCAATGTCTGTCTTGAAGTGAGGGGCCCAAAACTGGATGCAAGAAGCCTCACCAGTGCTGAGTACAGGGGGACAATCCCTGCCCTGGTCCTGCTGGCCCCACTATTGCTGATACAGGCCAGGATGCCATTGGCCTTCTTGGCCACCTGGGCACATGCTGGCTCATGTGCCACTGTCAACCAGCACCCTGGACTGGGCATGGTGTTCCTTCAAGGTTCTCCAGGGTTGTTTCTAGGTGGGCAGGAAAGGCAATGTGCAAGTTTGTATGAAGCACATCTGAAAGCGTGGAGAACACTGTTCTAGAGAGTGTATTTGCAGCTACCCTGTTTCTTCCAAGATTGTATTTAATTTCCAAATCCTGTGCTTGTGTTGGAAAAAATATTCTCTACATTCTGGACTTGGTTTTGCATGGTAACCAGTAATAACCTGTACCCATTTTCAGCTAAGGTATCCCATAAGCACAGGCAGGAATTGTTTTGTGCCTGTTTCTCCCTACTGAATTGAATGTATTGCTTTTGGGGAAGAGTTCTATCCACTTGTCAGAGGCGCCTCATTCAACGCTTTATTTCACATGCATAACGAAGCACACCTGAATTATGCAAGGGCCCTATCAAGCCAAGAGAGAGAAGTAGATGTTTGTGGAGACCAGAAATCTCCCCTTTCTTGGCACCCCAGGGGCTCATAAGCTGCATACTCACCAAATCACCATCCTCACCACTGCAAAGCTATGCTCCAGCCTGCACCAGGAGTGCAGCCACAGCCTGTCCCTGAGGAGTCCAGCTTGGCTTTCGTTGATACCTCAGAGCAGCCAATGCTGCCATTGATTCCTTTGGTATCTTGAATTGTTTTTCACAGTGTGCTGTAGGTTCACTGGATCTCTCTATGAAGATTAGTGATTTAGGTGATTAAATGACAAATAAATTTCAGCTTTCCAGTTTTCAATGCATGTTTGTGTCTCATCTTCATCTGGTTAGAACAAGCATTGCAGCAGGAACAGCGAGCTTATGTGAGTTCCCCATATGCCTTGCTGTGTTGATTTCTCTCCTGCTCGTTTTTATGTGGAGTTTGGCACTTTTAACATTTCCATGCTACGGTTTTATTGTTAACTTTTCATGCTTGAGTTAATTGAAAGCTATAAAGCACCTGAAATGCCTCGGAGGCTTCCACTGTCAATAGTGAGATGAACTTTTCTCACATCTTCAATTTCCTCAGAACACTTTGTTTGCAGATACAGGATAAAATGCAGCTGGAACTTTGGTTGTTTTTCCCCTCTGTTTCCAGATGGTTTTGAGCTCAGGTGAAGATATTAACTGCTCCAGTAATCTATAAAATGCAAAAATATCTCAACAAAATATTTTATACTGTGATGTCTCTCTGAAACCAATCTCTGTGCTACAGCAAGGAGATGCACTGATATTTCCAGATGGAAGGGGCATGGCTTTTCACAGCTGTGAAACATGCTCTTCCCCTTGCTGGCGCTGCCGGAAGTGGCAGCTCTGCAGGCCTGGATGACAGCAGCCTGCCATACTTTTTCCTTTTGCTTTTGCCCAAGCTGCAGTTGGAGTCTCCTCCTTTCTTCCTTCCAGCATTCCTCTTTCACTGCATCCCTAGTCATCACCTGTTCTTCTATGCTCTGGGTATTCTTGACCTTAAATCACAATGTCCAGGAAACTGTGTTTCGTCTCGACTGTAGCCCAAGCCTGAAACATCCTTTTACTGAGCAAATTAGCAACTAATAAACAAAAGGATATGGGGATCTTCCCATCTTCAGCCTAAAGATATCTGATGAGACCTACTAAGCAGTGCAGACCACTAGGCAGCCATGAGGACAGGAGCTGCTAGTACACCCATCTGCATGCACCTCCTTCCTAGGTGGCTTGCAGATGACTCGGTGTCACACTGGGGCAGCAGCAGCAGTCTGCTCTCCACAGCTGTGTTCTCCTGTGTTTTGGCTGGGTGTGAGCAGAATGACTGCCCTGCACAGATGTGAGACAGAGGGGCTGCCACATGGAGCCCTCTTATGAATTGCCAGCTGGCTGAAAAGACTGCACACCTTTTCATTGGAACAAAGAAGGTGTTAAGTAGTCCTGCAAGGTCGCCCGGGAAAGCAAGGAGCTCTGCTTTGTCACAGAACCATAGAATCACAGAATGGTTTGGGTTGGAAGGTACTTTAAAGACCACTAAGTTCCAGCCTCCCTCCTGTGGGCAGGGACACCTTCCACTAGACCAGGTTGCTCAAAGCCCCATCCAACCTGGGCTTGTCACAAACTTGTTTTTCACCTGGGTCTTCACCTGGAGCTCTGGGGCTCAGCTGGTCTTGAATGTAAGAGCTGTGCAAAGGTACCCTGATTTAGCAAAGCACATGCTGGATTTTTAGAATACTGCACTGAACTCTCGTCTAACAATCATCCAGCCTGACAGGGCTCCTTAGAAGGGGAGCTTCCAAAAGAGGCTCAGAGTGAGGGTTTGAGCTGAAAGCACTTTAGCCTCAAAGAACTGGAATTTCAAAAGACTGAATTACTGTATGATAATAGCAAACATCTTCCTCTTAGGCAGAAATCTGGGAGCAATCAGGATGGGTCTGCCATGCCAGTTGTTTCCACAGAGCACGGTGGTGTAGCTGTCTCCTTGTAAGCAGGATGAGGCAAAAGGCAGAGGAAAGGCTCACTTGAAGTGGGGATCCCACCAGCTGGATGTCAGCCTGCTGTTCAGCCCCTGTCCACTGCCACAGGGAAAATCCTCACAGCTGGTGGCCCAGCCATGGATGAGTAGTCTCCTTATCTGGCTCATCTCTTGAATCCATACAGCTTATCTTGACCCTTGATACTCAGCTCTGCTTCCTAAGGAAGCATGAAATTGCCTGAGTTTGCATGAGCACAGGATCCTGTGAGCTCCCAACAGAATCCCAACATCTCTTTCATTACAGGGACAAAATTGAGGAGGCAAAGTGGGGCACCCATACTGATAATTTATTTTTATCATCACTTCCCCAATTTTTTCTCCCTAGCAAAACTGTCTTGAGCATCTAGTTATTCTCTGACAGTGAGAGTGATAATAGGACGTTTTTTTTTTAAAGTACGGTGTCATTCAAGATCAGAAGACTTCACATCATAAAATATCATTAAAGTGTGAATTCAAGGTTGGGAAAGCTGAGGCCTTTACAAGACTAATGCAATTAATTCTGCTCATTAACTACACACTCAAAAGGCATACATAGAGGCTGATTTCACTTCTGCTGTGGAGAGTTAGGTCTGAAAAATTATTCTTTTCCAGTGGATTTCCCAGTGATGAGGTGGCATGGAAAGCTCCCTCCCTGTACTACATACCAGTGAACATAAAGTCATTGCATGAGGAATCCTATACACTCTAAATCTTTTGGTGTGCAGTAACTTCTTGTCAAAGTAAGAAGCTTAAAGAAATTAAGGTCCAATACTAAATAATTTCAGTAATTGAAATGTGTTAGATTGAAAGTGGGTTTCTTTGTTTTTTTGGTTTTTTTTCAAATGTAATCCTTCTCACTCTGCAATCCATCTCAGCACTTGAATTCTGGAAGTCCTCAGTTCTTTACAGTTTACCAGAGCTAAAACCAGCCTCAGTCCTTCTTGCTTTCTTTTCACAGAGGAATTCGCACAGTGGGACATTTTCAATATAACGGAACTTTGATGTAAAAAAGCAATTTATTTTTCCAGCAGCTCTCAGTATTCCCTTTGCTATAGCTGAAGGTATAGCGATATCACCTTCATAATCAGCCTCTTCTTTCTATTTGGTGCTACAAGAAAGCCTATGCTTGTGTTTGCCTGCAATCATTAAATGAGCATGTTTGTGTGCATGTGAGAGAAAGAAGAGGAGAGGGAAGAAATAAACATCTGTCCTACCAATATACAGCCTTATTTGCTGGGCCCTGGGGAGCTTTCCTTCTCTCCTTTCCCTTTTGCACAGAGTCACACTGCTTTCCTTATCTCTCCTGTGATTACTTGTATTGTGTTCCCACAGCTCCTTGGGAGGCAGCTCCTTGGGACAGGGACTTCGTCCTATAACCCGAAAAGCATAATGTCAGCACCATAAACTAGCCATTCTGCAAAGAGACAAAGCAATGAAGCCTGGTCTCCTATGGACATGAGGGGGAGGGTGAGAAGGGAAGGGAGGGAAGAGCAAATCAAGAAGCTCTTAGTTCTGCCCTGCAATTGGGGGGGAAGAGATGGGTGGGTTTAGGAAAACAAACACAGAAAGATTTCAGAACTAACTCAGACTACTAGCTAAAGGTAATGATCACCAGAAACTCGATTCAGTGCAGTATGTTTGTGGTTCTGCCTTGCTTGCACCAAAAATTATGCCCTCAGTTTACTTTTTTCATTGTGTGAATGCATCTCCTCAATGCTTGTTTCATAGATTTTTGTTTCCATCTTATGGTCTTAGTGTCTATTAGAAATACAGCCTTGAGGCAAACTTTCTCACAGTAGTGCCTTACTTTGTTGTATGCTGCAGTACACGTAGTTGGCTCTGACAGCATTAGTTCTGCACTGGTACGCTGTCAAACCGGCTGCAAGAAGTATTGTGAAAAAACAAACCATCTGCTAAGTGAAAATAACATCCTGATTTGGGTTTTTATGCGACTATTCAACTCCATTTTAATGTCCTCTTTTCCCACATCTGAGTTTTGAAAGCAAAATCTTACTTCAGCGCTTGCATTTGACCTGACTTTGCCAATCTGAGTCCAACTGATAACTGCTTAATGTGCTTTTTGGGCTCCCTGTCTATCAGCCCTTCTCTGAACTGCTCAAAACTCAAGCAAAGTCATGATCTGACTGGCTTCTTGGGTCATTCTTTAGTCAAAACTCCCTGAGGAAATACATTTTGGTTTGATTTGATAACCTTAGAGGTCTTTTCTAACCTAAATCATTTTATGATTTCACCCTGAGGATATAAACTCAGACAAATGTGAAAGTTTCTCAGTACCCAGGGGCTCTTTTGGTAAACCTAGACTAAATATTCCTATTTAGTAATGACACTAAGAATCAAGGAATTTTGCAGTGAATGGTACACACTGCCTGTACTGTATGAACAACCCAAACAGCTTCAACAGCTTCAAATTTGTGTCTGCTTCAGCCTTTACCCGAAGTGTTGGAGCCTAAATGGATCAAGCATCGAAGCATTTCAGCCTGGGGCACTGGGAGTGGATTTCTGAAGGCAGATAGGATACTATGACATGGGAAAGACCAAGTGATCTGCAGAGTTCTTTTTTTAAAAGAAAAAATTATTATTATTATTATTATTATTATTATTATTATTATTCAGTGTGTGCAAAAATAAATGCAGAAGTATTGCCTGCTAGGGAAAATAGTGTAACAGGTGATTCCATCCTTGCACCCCATGGCTCTCAGGTGTTTGGGGCTGGTTTATAGGTCCTCCAAAGATAAGAATTGCTCACAAGACACCACCACCTCCAAAGAAAGAGGGCCAAGGATTGTTGTTATTTTCAGTCACTCTTTTCCGTTTAACAAGCAGTGAAGAGACATGATCACCATCCCAGAGTGGCTGATGAGTAACAGGCAGCTGTAAATATAAACAAGTCTCTACACCTTGGCTGTTGGGTCGGGATCAGTGTGGGCAAAGTAATACCCTTGCTACTTTTTCTCTCTTCTCCCTGGAAGGTGCATATTTATGCAATGGGGGTAGTGGAGAACACTTTGCATTTCTCGTGTATTCTTTTCTCTGGTCGCTGTAATGTTGCTCATTATTTCTTCTCACTTCACTGGAATTCTCCAGTTGGCAGAAATGTAATGAGAAATGTACTCTTGTGAGGGCATTAGATAAGGGAAAAAATTGTTTTCAGAAGGATCTCTTAGATGGAATCCTGAAACCAGGTTTGCATAGCTTTTAATGTTCTTGCCATATTGTTTATCCTTAGTGAAGTGTAAAACTGAAGCACATCAGTGTTGCCTAGGAATCAGTATGAGGCAGCTAAGGCAAATTGTTAGTATGCACTTTTTTCTCTAACAGCACTTGTGTGTATTTGTGTATGGAAAAGTACAGTGAACTGTACAATTATTTAACTGTACTGACACCATGTTTTCCTTTAGAAAGAAGGAAGTATGTTTCAAACTTATATAAAGACTGTCACCCATGTCCCTTTCACTATAACCCATTGTTCATGCTGTTGCGCTGACAAAATTGTTATATTTTTAAAGTTAATGTAAAATATAAGAAAAATTACGTATGTCTGCATTTCTCTCTCTCTTCTCTCTACCTTAGCAAAATACTATTTAGCATGTCTCATATCCAAAGTATTTTTAGAAACATAAGCAAGACCATTAACTTAAAACTGCTGTTACAATTTGTGGTTGGTTCATTTCCTTGGCTAAACTCAGGTATGAAATTGGTGTTGCAGCTAGAACTGCAACAGAACACAGAAATGCCTAGCTAAGCCCTATTAAGTTCCCATAAGAATAAAATAAATCTGAAATAAATAAATATTGTAATATTGTTTGAACTTTATGTTCATTTTATTGAATCTCATCTTTCACAAATGCAGAACTCTACTTCGGTCTGGTTTTAGTTTTCAGTCTACTGGTTTACTTGGATCAAATACTGTTGAAAATCTCCGGGCTAACAATCCCAGACTCACAAAGATCATATTCTGGGCCCTCTAACAGCAGTGGGAATTTTGTCATTTAGCCTCACAGAATCCAAATTTGTGTAGCTTTGCAAAACAGCACCCATTAAATAACTATGCTGTCTTTCCACGTGGTATCTTGCTTCCTTTCTATCCATCTTCCTCACTATTAATTGGTCTCAAAATGATGAACCTGCTTCAGAAACCCTACATAACTAAGGCCCTTGGTTACGCCCTCTCAGCCAGAGATCTGTACCCTGATGAATCATGGAAATACATTTGCTATGACCAGGAAACTAGCCCACAAATTTTTGCATTGACTCCTTAAATTAATTTGCAGCAAACTGGAAAGTTTAAATGGTGACCAAGGTGAGAAAGGGTTTGTGGCTCCTCAAGCCCCTTTCAAACATAGCAGAGCTCACACGCAGTTTCAGCTTGCATGCTCAGGGTTGTCCCTGCAGCAGCATGTCCTTCTGGAGCATCCTGGCAGGCATGGCAGGGATGGTGCTGGCTGTTAGATCAGCTGCAGCTGCAAGTCGCACTGAGGGATGTTTACACCAGCCACCTTTGGGTGTTGAACTCTGCTGCTTGAGACAGGTGCTCCTTTAGACTCTCTGCATGCCCAAAGACAGGAGTTGCACTTAGAGTAAAAAGTTTTGTGGACCCACAAAAAAGGGCCTACAGGGCAAAACAGTCTCACTGAGGCCCACTTCTCCAAATCTAACAATTTTATCTCAAATTAGGCCTGGTCAGTCCTGCGTGCCAAGCATGGATGCTCTTCTGGCTGTACCACTATGAGTGCCCTACTGGAGTGCCTCTCCCTGTTTGGTTTCATCTGGAAGCTAAGTGTTGCTCTGCCATGAAAACCAGTATTTTAAATGGGGACAATTGGCATAGTCCCTCCCGAAGTGCACTCCTGATCTGAACTGAAATACCAGTGTAGCTCATCCAGAGGCTCTGCCAAAAAATGACTCACAACCTCTGCTCTGAGCTGCTCTCTGGAAGTGCACTCACTAAGAAGGAACATAAGAGAAACTATGCCTAAATGTCACTGGCCCGAGCTGGCATGAGCTGTCCTGCGTCTTTTCCCTTCCTTCCCTGCCCTGGCATCCCCCACATCCCTTAGATCATTCTTTCATTTCAGCTTTTTGTAAATGAAGAAACAGTTTTAGTCATTGTTTTGAAAGGCTTCTCCTGTCATCCATAGTCTATATTTTGTGGTACGTATATCTGGTATCCAGCTTTTCCAAGTTACAGTGATATATTGTAATTAGGATGTACGGTAAAAGTTTGGGAATTAAGTTACATAAAACTCACTTTTAGCTCTTGATTTTTCTGGCAAAGTTACGATGAGAAATCAAAGTTTCCATTTCCCAATTTAGAAAAAAGGATGATCAAGTAAGAGCTCAGAAAAAGAGTGTCTGAATTATTTCGGTTTTTTTAACTATGGAAAATTGGAGAAGGAGTTGGGTATTTGGGACACAAATACCAATTCATTGTGTACTGTCCTCATTTTCCCCATGCAAAGTGCAGTTGGGAAGAAAAGCTCTGGTGGGCTCACATGCTAATTTTTCTCATTGCCTCTTTAACTTGCACAGATTTTTCAAATATTGACTAGGCTTTGAACTTGATCTACTTAAGGCACTGGACATGGTTTTCACTTAAACAAATGCCCCTTCAGATCATGTCAGTATTACAAAGGGGCCTTGCAGCTGTGAACATTGAAAATATCAGCATCTTAATACTCCTTTATACTACTAGACATACTGTGAGGGAAGTCAGCTGTCCTTCTCTGCTTCTCATGGCTTTCGTGGCTTTCAGTGTTGTTCCTCAGGACCAGTTTATGCTAATTGGTATGAAATTGAATTTATTCTCAAGTCTGGACCTGCTGATCACCTCTAAGTTGAATTCCTCAGATCAAGCTTCATCTTGAGCTGTGCCTGAAGTGGGAAACTCTTTCTTGAGGCAGGGTCGGAGGCTGAGGAGGCACAACTCCCCTCTGCGTCCTCTCCTTGCCTGCAGCAGCAAACTCACAGCTCATCTTCCTTCTGCAGCTCATCTCTGCTTCCTGGCATTTGGCCTGCTTTATTTACTCTTCATTGTTCAGGGAGGCATTTCGTGCTTTTCATGCAGTCTCCCCAGGTTTCTGATTATGCTCCATGGGCAAAGAAGCAAAATACAATTCAAAGTCAGCCTGGTGAGAAAACTCAAAGGCATCTGCTGACAGAAAGAAAGAAAAATGATACAGTGTTGTGGCTTGCATGGATTCTTGAAATGGAGACTTGCATACATTTTTTATATATAAAATCCTTTTCCTTCTATACAGTTTCACAAGGAATGTTCTTGCTGTCAAGAATATTCTCAGTTTACCTGAGAAGAACAAAATAAATGACCTTTGCAATCTAACAGTTTCAGTCACCCAAGAAGAAAAAAGCATATTTTTTCTACTCCTGCAAAATCAAAGTACTTCAGTCAAAAAAGCAAAGAGAATTTAAGTAGCAATAATAATAATAAAAATAATATTTTGCCTTCTTTGTTTAACCAAGATTTCTGCAATGAAAATAAACATAATCTAGGAAGCTGGAGTACAAATGGGGCAGGAAGGGTGAGAAAAGGCAGAGCTTTACCCTCTGCGGGTGGAGGGGTGGCTTATGGGCTGGGAGATTGCGAAGGGAAGGATACCCGGAGAGCCAAGGAGGGCTGGAGAAGCGGGACCTGTGCCCCACTGCAGAGGAAGGAGGGATGTGGCCGTCATACAACTCTGGCTCTCAGCTGGAGGGTGGTGAGGGGTGGAGCTGGTGGTGAGGGGTAAAGGAGGGCTGCAGAAGAGCAGATGGACAAATTCAGATGGGGACTGCGCCACGCTGTTGAGTGACTGGCCAGCAAAAGATAGAGCAGCTCAGCAAGGGCGGGTGGAGCTTGGTATCCCTATCTTCTGTGGCTCCCTAATGCTTCTCCCAGCCCCGAAAGGCTGCAGGGTCCCACGGGTGCCCTGCAGGGCAGGTTCCCGCAGAGCCGTGCCAGCGGTGTCCCGGTGCTGGCAGGGAGGGAGGGATGCCCCTGTGCCTCCGGGGCAGCACCACCGCCGGGCTGGCGCAGCACGGGCACCGGCCCCACGCCGCCACAGCTGCCTTGTGCCGAGAGCCTGCAACCAGCAGCCGAGCGCTGCTTAAGTCTTAAACTTATGTGTGCTTTAACCAGATTCTTTTATTCAGCCTGATGAAAAATATGCTGTTTGATGTTTGCACAGACAGCATCTTAAGGCGATACTTCGACTTCGTCTCTAGCGCTGCCCTTTCCGAAGTCATTATTACTCATTAGGTATATTGTGCAGAAAGCAAAGTAGGTCACGGATGAAAAGCCCCATCTTAGCGAGAGGCACCGGTATTGCACAAAGCTATTTTCAACTTTCATGAGATAAAAAATGTTTTCTGTAGGATGAAAGCTGTCACTGCCAACTTACAATTGAATGCCAAGTATGTAAAAACTTTCATTTTGGATTCCCAGGCTTTCATATGTTAAATGCATTGTTTTAGAAATTCATTTCAAAGATAATTCTTGCTGTATAACCCACACTGACTTACACACACCAGTAGGGTATGTGCTGAGGACAGGTACTCAGCTGGTGTAAATGATTGTCAGCTCCACCAAGACGGGGCCATTTCAACCCATGAGGATCTGCCCTCAAGAGCCCCCAAAGGGGGAGCAACAGAGGGGGTGATCTGGGGGGTACTTGGGGGCAGGATGACAACCTGGAGCTTGGGCACCGGAAAACTCCCTCATAGCTCTGCCTATCTGTGCATTGCACTGAAAGAGTGAGTTGGCACCTGTAGTCTGGGATGACCTCTAAAGCCGAGATGACAACTTCAATTGCAGCACCTAAGTGCACATCATTCTGCCATCATTATTGTTTTGCACTGTGACCCATTAGTTAAAGACTTAATTTTTGTTTGACTGCTCCTCCAACTTTTTTTTTTTCCTGTCACTTGGAGATGTCAAATAAATACAAAGTCAGGCTTTCTGGAATGGTCCTTAATCTCTTTAAATTGTTGTGTGTCTCTCTCTGGCTCTCAATTTAACAAAACATCCAGCAAATTCTTTGTTTTATCCAATTTCTATTAGGACTTAAACTCTGGATTTAAGTAGGAATTAGACTGCACTCACAGTAAGTCCCTTCATCAACAGAGTATGTCTGAAGAACTTTCAACTGCTAGAGAGGTAATAAATAAAATTATACTTTCAAGTTGTTACTGCATAGAATAAGTTGACATACATGGCAACAGAAATGTTGTTAAATATGTTTTGTTGGTGTAATCAACTCGCACTACTGATTTGAATCTATTGATATTTTCATTAAAAATCTGTATGTTACAGTTGAAATTAAATCTTATTTTTCTCTTTAAAACAGTAATTGCTTAAAAGTAAAATGTAAAATATGACAACATAAGGGAAAATCTAAATTTATTATAATATATTAGAATAATATAAATTACAATAGAAGTAACAAACTATATGATTGCAGACATGGTTTTAAAAAAAGACACCTGTCAGCTAGGGAAAGTTATTCAGTAAACACTTGGAAAGAGGGTTTGCCACAGTCACAAATATTTTTTTAATCAGAGGTAACTTCTACTGTAAGTACAAATGGAACATTTTCTGCTTTGCATTTTTTTCAAGTAGCTCTGGTCAAGGACTAGGTAATTTAAATTGAAAGCCAAGTACGCACTTAAAAAACCAGAAACACTCCTAGTGAGTCAAAACTAATGTGAAAGGATAAAAACTACTACTTCTAAGATAATCAAGAGGCAGGTGGCCATTAATAACCAATTTAATTAGACAAACAGAAATGTTACCTCCTCTATTTATTAAAGAGGGTGTTTAGTTGCTTAAAATGCTATAGCATGTTCACTTTGTGGCACACATACAGTGCATCTAAGTTAGCTTTGCTGAGATTATTCAAACAATAACAAAGCTTTGATTTCAGGTATTTTAATTAATTCCATTTTCATTTAAATTGTAAGTAAGAAGGAATCATCATCTAATAAATAAGAGATGCTTTGTTTGGCATTTCAAAATTAAGTAACTCACAAATTAAGGATCTGAATAAATGTTTGTAAACCATAACTGCACAAATAATTTGATGTGGATTTGCTCACCTTCTAGTGTTGCAAAAAAAAAAAAAGCTCATCAATTATTGATTACAGCCTTTTGTGTGAGGAAATATTCTGAAAGTGTAAAGTTAAAACAAGCAGCAAAAAAGGATTAGCCATTTTCTGTTAAAGATTGAAATCATAATTAGAAACAATTGGATTCAAACCAGTGCCCACAACATGTAGGTACCCACTGGTTTATTATACACCTCTTTCAAGACATACAAAAGCAATTACCTGCTATGAAATCCAGCACTGAGGATCATGCATGGAACCAGGAGGCTTGGCCTCCATTCCTCCTCCTGCTGTAGACCTGCTCTCTGTGCCAGGTGAATTATTTAATCCTTCAAAGGATCACAAGCTGTCCTGGCCAGGACAAGACTTTCAGGTCTGGGATCTCAGTAGGCACCCACAACCACCTTGACACTGAGTAGAGATGTGCTACACTGCTTTAATGTATATGGTGACCTGCTGTTGCTGTATGCACAATTTGGTTGATTATCTTCCTTGTCATTTTAGAAGAGTTTAAGCTGAACCCGATGTGTCTGTCTTGGTGTGGGGTTTTTTTATTATGCCATACCCGCATTTAGGTTTTCAAGTTGCCCAGAAAAGATACAATGCCAGCCAAAAGGAGAGTTGAACAAGTGCAAGAAAATTGTTGTATGGAAGATAAGAAATCTTAACTCCAAATTTCTGTGTTTGTTTATACGTATTTTTTAATGCCTCCAACTACCAAAGGACTTTTGTTTGTCACATGCTTCTGGGAACTAATGTATCATGAAGGATTTCCAAGCTGGATCAGATTTCTTAACCACTGACTCTGAATTTCCTGAAATGGGCTTTTCAAGGTGTGGGGAAACACAAAACTCTGATGCCAGAAGAAAGGTAAGAGAGATGGAAAAACTTGGTGCCAAAGTAAAATAGTACAAAGCAGGAAATTCTGATTAAGTTAACAATGTGAAAAAGACCCCTAACAAACAACAAACCAAAAATACCCAAGTGCTTGATTCCTTGATCAGAAGAGAAAAATTAGTAAAACCCCCAGATTTGTTTGAGAAGAAAACCCTTGGGTCTATACAAAGAAAGGTAAACTAAATAAAAAGAAACAGATTCAGAAAATCTGAAGGCAAAGGCTGCCATTGGCAGATCTCCTTTGGGGTGGCTAGAGGAGGCAAAAGGGGCTGAACAAGCAGCAGACAGGGATGCAGGGATACAGAAGGTTTGCCTGCAGGGCACTGAGGAGCTCGGGATGACATCCTCGCCACATGCTCAAGGGAACAGGACTCGTTTTCCCTCCCCACCACATATTCCTCACCATGTATAAGGGGAAAGCCACAAAGCAGCTAACAGTGCAAGGCTGCAAGTGGAAATTCCCAACCTTGCATCTATCACGTCTTCTTGGAAAATGAAACGTCAAAAATACTCCAGGCTTTTAGAAGGACATAGAAAAATGAAAAACATTTTAAGCGGTAAGTGACTTGATCAGTATTAGAAATAAGACCATAAGAGTTTCTGAAAATTATTTGCAGTAGACTCAGGCACACAGAAATTGTAATATATGTTGCTCTTTGAGTGTGCAAACTCCACATCTATGTAATGTGATTTGTGAGGTCCGCACAATATGAGAGGATGAAGGCATTCCAGTCTCTGAGATGTCACTCAGATCTGCATTTTGGCTTGCAGTGCTTGACCCACCATGCCTATTTAGAGAAAATGATATGCATGGAGTGTATCAAATGGACGACTGTGCTAAACCTCTTCCTTTTCAGCAGGTCAGGGTTTATTTCCTGTCAAGTTTGCATTAATGACCCACTGACCTACTTTTCTGATCCACCTGGCAGAACTCTGCATCCCTGAAATCTGAGACTTTGTCTGCTTCAAAGATTTGTTTTGGTTAGGTTTTGTGACAGAAACCATTAGGAGAGTGACACTGCAGATAAAAATGAAATGTGCTCTGCTCTTTGGTATCGCAAGTGTATTTTTATTTAATTGTGTAAGTGTTATCCATCATGATAGAATTGTCTGCTTCTCTTTTTTTTTTTAATGGCTCTGTTTTTTATAAGGTTTTCTTCTCTCTCCCTCATATTACAAAGAAAAATGAGCTGTGTACATTTATCCAGTGATTTCTAACCAGTGCTGCTTCTTTGCCTGCTGTAGAGCAAGAGTAAGTGAAAAGGCAGGCATAATGGATCAGTGAGGAAAAGGCATCTTCTGCCTGTCTTAAATCATCTACTTTACAGAGAATCTTAAATTGCTAGAAATAAAAAAAACCCCTCCTTGGCAGCTCAACAACTGAATATAAAACAAATCATATTTTTCGGTGAATCGTAAATGTCACCATCTCAGATAACATTTATGCTTTCATAGAAATAGGAACTTAATTTTCCCCATTTATATTATTAACTTACTTTGGTGAATCAGATCACCTACATTAAAACAGAAGCAGCCGGTGACTCAGAACAATGATACGTTTAAAGATCAAGCACAGCATTTGCAAGTATGAAGCTGCACGCAGATGGAACTGCTTCTTTGAACCACCAGATAAAGATTGATCTGTTAAAATCTTGCTAAAAACGGGCACCAAATGCTTGTTGTCAGAAGTGACTGACAGTCCTTGTCCGAAGCTGAAATGAAGTTGGGTTTGCCTATTCATTCAGTGGGTGCACAGTGACAGCGCAGGAGAGAGGGAGGGCTGCGATGGGCTGTGATGTGACAAGCAGATTGCCATTGCTTTGCTGTCCTTTTATAAATTCTCCAGGCTAAGAAAAAAACCCAACAATCCAAAAAAACCCCAACCAAACAAACACCTCTGTTATTGCAATACATCGTTTAACATTTCAACCTTTCAGGTTTGCTCCCTCTCCCTCTGGCTTGGTACTTGTATGGCCCCTCAACACCCTACTACGCAAACCTGTCATGACCATATAGAAAGCCAACCTTGTACAGTATAAAAGCCAGCATCTTTATTCCAGCTTGTCAGAAGGGGAATTAAGACAGGAGTAAAAGGAAATACTATGAAATACCAAGGCTGCACAGAAAAATGCAGATTCAGTCCAGTGCCATGACCACAACCCTCCCATCTCCTCTTCTCCATGCATGTGCACTTTATTTGTTTAAGAGCTGAGAAACAGTGACTGGAATATGCCCACAACACTTTGTAGGCAGGAGCAGCCTTGCTTTGCCTGTGCTCTAGAGGTGCAGCATTGTGAATCAAAACGAAACTGGCCATAGTCAGCCTGGCACCAAGTATGAACCCTTCAGCTTGCTGTGTCTCAGGGTGCATTGAACTAAGCACTGAACTCACGCACCTCCAAGGATGCCCAGAACCCTCTCAGGACTTGCTTGCTTTCTCCTACAGACATATCCCAAGCAGGGATATCCCTCGTGGGGCAAAGACTGGCCTTACAATACTCAGTTAACTAATTTCCCATATAACAAACTCAAAAAATTAACATTCAAAACACAGAAAAAAGTAGATATCTACCTCAGTCGTGGCAAGTAAGGGGCTGATAGTTGCATGTAGGATGGGCATTACTTGATTATAATTTAATTTTTGCTTGACTCATCTCCACTTTAGAATAAGGATATGCTGCTGGTGACACTGCCAATCTTTTTCATGCAGTTATATATTTACTTTAAAGCAAAGGAGCTCAGAGACTGACACAAATGCTTTGAAAATATGAGCTGCAAGTCTAACTCACACAAAAATATATGTGTGAATGATGATAGCAAATCCTGCATGCCAGCAGAAGACTGGGTGATGGTAGTATTTCATAATTATACCTAAGTGAAAGGTTCTCTGCTAGTTTAGGAGTCGTGGCATCTAATCTGTATTTTCATGAATTAGTGGTTTTCACCACGTGAAGAAAACATCTTGATATATTAATGAAAGCAATGTAAAGCATATGTCACTGTCAGATTCCAAGCTGGAAAAAGTGATTATATTTTCTCACCGTGTATACTCCAACCATTCCAGTTACATGCATATTCCATTTCATCCTAGCATCCCTTACTCATGAAAGCAAAATGAATCACAGGGTAGACTGTACAGCTATTTGATTCAGTCCCTGCAGATTGCATTGATTTTTGTAGCACAATAAACATTCTTTTCACCAGTATGTTTTGCTCAAAAGATGTTTATATTGCACTTATTAGACTTCAGAGCTGTTGAGTTCAGAGCTATCTTTTAAGGCAAGTCTGTAAGGGTTTCTTTTCATGTTTCTGATTTTAAAGGCTGTCTTGACATGTGGGTGATTTAAGTCTCTTTTTAGGATGCTAATTTTGAATAAAACTATTTTACAGGTGTCCCTGGATCCAACCATGGCTCTTCCAGAAACCCCTAAGGTCCCAGAGTGCCCACTAGTGACTTTAGAAACATGGAGACACAAATGATGGCCCTATTTATTTATTTAACTGTGGAGCATTAGAATCTGTGACCCAAGGAGCAGTCATCAAGAAAAGATATGGAATTGTTGAATGCTTGTGAACTGACCCAGTTTGAGTATTTATCTGTATTCAAGTGTCCTATGGCTTAAAAAAAATGCAGTCTAATATAAATTTCAGGCATCTGAGATTCTTTTCACAATTTCTATTTGTTCCATCCATTTCAGTCTTCATTGCTTGCCTTTGTGATCTTTGGGGTCAGTAATGGCTTGTTTTTCAAACTAAGCCTATGTTGAGCTAAATCCTCAAATAAACACCTACATACACACATTCGTAGCTGTTCCTTAATAAAAATAGAAAAGTAGCAAATTCAAAATTTGCACTTGATTTAATGTTCTTTGAGTCACAGAAGATGATATTTGTAAAGAAATAAACATTTCCTTCCAAATGGGAGCTCCATCCTGCACTCCTCTGAGGGGCTCAGTGCCCTCCTTTCACAGACCTCCAGTGGAAATGGGAGCACTCATAGAATCACAGAACATCCTGAGTTGGAAGGGACCCACAAGGATCATCAAGTCCAACTCCTGGTCCTGCACAGAACCATCCCCAAGAGTCACACCATGTGCCTGACAGCATTGTCCAAATGTTTTTTTAACTCTCAGGCTTGGTGCTGTGACCACTTCCCTGGGGAGCCTCTTCCAGTGCCTGACCATACTCTGGGTGAAAAACCTTTTTCTAATATTCAACCTGAATCTCCCCTGACACAACTTCAGGCCATTCCTTTGAGTCCTGTCACTGGTCACCCCAGAGAAGAGATCAGAGTCTTTACTTCCTCTTCCCCCTTCCACCACTGAGGACATTAATGAGGTCTCCCCTCAGTCCCCTCTTTTCCAGGCTGAACAAACAACCTGACCTTAGTCACTCCTCATGTGGCTTCCCCTCAAGGCCCTTCACCATCTTTGCAGTTCTCCTTTGGACACTCTCTAACAGCTTAATGTCTTTTTCCTATTGTGGCACCCAGAACTGCCCCCAGCACTCGAGGTGAGGCCGCCCCAGTGCAGAGCAGAGCGGGACAATCCCCTCCCTTGCCCGGCTGGTGATGCTGTGCCTGATGTCCCCAGGACAGGGCTGGCCCTCCTGGCTGCCAGGGCACTGCTGGCTCATGTTCAGCTTGTCATCCACCAGGACCCCCAGGTCCCTTCCCATGGCACTGCTCTCCAGCCTCTTGTTCCCCAGTCTGGCTGTAAATCCAGGGTTGCCCTGTCCCAGGAGCAGCATCCTGCACCTGTCATTGTTAAATTTCATGTGGTTGGTGATTGCCCAGCCCTCTAACCTGTCGAGGTCTCTCTGCAGATTGTCTCTGCCCTGGAGGGAGTGGACAGCTCCTCCCAACGTAGTATCATAGGCATACTTACTTAGTAATCCTTTGAGTTCTGCGTCCAAGTCATTTATGAAGATGTTGAAGAGAACTGGGCCTAAGATGGAACCCATTTGACCGGTCACCAGCCTGATGTAACCCCACTTAGTACAACCCTTGGCACCTGACCCATGAGCTGGTATATAACAGCCTGGCTTGGCATTTTGCAAAAGCAAGCCCCTGGGCCTCTCTTCTCCATGCCTTTTCTTTCACATCTTCAGCCAAAGAGCTATCTATAATTTTTGTCACTTTCATTTCCAGTATGTCACTATGGATTATGAAATGTAAGCCACCGTCCTCCCATTTAATGGAGCACATCGCTGCGGATAATCTCCCTGGAATGTTAATCAGTTTACTGTTACCTGGTTACTGCTGGTACATGCACAAAATGGAGAGGAGATGGCTCCAGCAGGCTGTAGCCTTTATATACGATGGTGAGTAACCATCAGACTCCCCTTATTTTAATAGCTGTGCTCAGAACAACACAGAGGTGTGATGTATTTATCTGCATGCATGGGAATATGTCTGTCTGTATTTAGAACATCATGGTGACAAGAATCATACCCACAAACCAGGTTCAAATGGAAGTTGCCTATCACACCCCTTTTTCTTCCAGAGAAGCAGCTTGTGGTCTTTCCAGGAGACAGCAGAGCAGACTGAAGGGCAGGAGAGGGCATCATGCTGGCTGGGAGGAAGGTCAACCTGGGTCGCACACCTCCATTCCTAGCACGGGGTCCAACTCCACCAGTCTGAAGGAGCTCATGGCAAACAACTCAGTAAGCATGGCACAGACCCTCTTATCCCTTCATTTCACATCCAAATTGGAGAAAAACATTGCAGAAAGGAGCAAGATCCAAACCAAGCCTCAGTAGCAGCTCTGGGAACAGAAGGGCTGAGGAGAGCATTTGGTGCCGCTCACTCGTCTGACAATGCTGATGCCACCATAGCTTTAAGTCAATTGTCACTGAAGGATCCAACATCCTTTAAATCAGTTTTCCTCTTAGAGGCAGACTTTCTCCCATACAATTTGAGAAAAGCTCTGCCTTTGAACTGGAGGCATTACAATAATGATGCAGGCTTGCCTTACTTTTGTACCCACAAAGTGCTGAACACAGAGATACGGGTGTTCAGTTTCCACAGTAAAGGTTTGTGAAAACGCACAGGTGCACATGTGTATAGGAATACAACACACACGTGGTCACAGAGATACTGGCACAAAAAGATACCAAACCTTTTAATGGACATGTCAAAACCTAAATCCTTTGTATTGAAAAAAAGCTGGTGGTATTTTAATGGAAGTATTCAGAACACTTATACTGCTATCCATGTAGAGAAGTGTTTGCTGCCAGAAACAACGGCATTTCCAAGCAACAAATGGACTATGTGTTGTTTGTTGTATGTTTTAGGACAGAACTGTGTGGGCTTTACAGGGATGCCCAGCACTGACAGATGTGATCAACTTGTGTCTGAGAACACAGTGACAACCATGAGGCTGACCCCTAAAGACACTAAGCAAAGACCCTGAGGACATTAACCAAAACTCTCTGATTCTTGCAGGATGCCACTTCTTCAGCAGGTTGTATATTCACCATGCCAAAGTTTCGTAAGACTGTCATTTCCTATTGTGTTGCATTCCTAGATATGGTCCTCAGAGCCTGACAGGGGGAGAAATCCCTATTGCTAAGGGAGTCCCAGGCAGAGGATGAGGAGAGGGGACATAACAAGGCCATGAAGGTAACTAGTTTTCCTTCTTTGTTTTGGGGAGAATTCAAAGGCTGTCCCACAATGAAACCTAATTTGTCCTGATCTCTGCATAGCAGTGTCCTGGACTGCTGATTTAACTAATGGGCATTTGACAGATTGAGGGGTGGATGGTCTAACCAGTACCTAAACAGATCTTTGATTATTTAGCAACATTTTAAAAATATGAAGTCTTCTGTTCATAATGGATCATTATTTTTTATTACGAGCCTTTGTCTCATGACACTGATCAGTAACAGATTAGTAGAACTTTATCTTCAAGTGGGAAAACATTTTTCTTTACCTCCTTCTCCCAAGTTTTCAAATCTCCCCTTTTTCTGCCAACAAAATCACTTTGCAATAGTTCTGATTTTACTGCCAACATGAAAGAATTCAGAGACTCTTTTTTGAATTACACTAGACAACTCATTCAAGTTGCCTCTTGAGCCCATAGAGGATCTTTTACATTATCTGTTGGCACGGACATTTTTTCTACAACTGTATCTAAAGATTGTGCATATTGCATTCAGGTTCCCTTCCTTGAAATGCATAAAGTTAAAAGAAGAAACATTCTCGACAGCTTATTGTGTAAATCCGCCTGACACAGTTTCTACATTTCTGGAGGAGATGAGAACTGATCAGTACAAAGTAGGTCAAGAACTCCTAAGAGACACAGTGACTGCTTTTGATCTTTCTACCTTGAAGTTCAAAGAGCATGAGTAAGTTCATTGAAAGAGGAAGAAATGAGTTATTTAAAGAAATAAGGATTCCACTTTACATGTAGTGACCAGAGAACTTAAGAAAGAGGAGCAGGTCATGAATAAGGTGGTGTTTGCATGCACCTGCACTGCATGTACTTTCCAACTATTGTTTTGAGACAACACTACCATTAATTGATGAAGTCTTCCTAGAATTAAAATCTGTTCTTTTAATAATGAGTTTGATGAGAAGTTTCATTCTGTATGCTACACCTGTACACTATGCTTCATATCAACCTCAGTAGAGCAACTACTTCTTCAAACCATTTACTTGAGCTAAGGACTACACGGACTAAAATTTAGAAAAGACAGCAGCTACTCTCTCCTTCAGCTTCTGTGAAGTAAGTAGGCTTTCAGCATGGGAACTATATATTCATACAGGAGCTGTACCCAATAAGCCACTTGGCTTTAGGACCAGACATTGGTATCCAATCCTCTTTTGTTTGCAGCACGGAGATTGCCTGCATGGTTATGGTGCAGAGCAATAGAAATGTTAAAGAGAGCGATGATACACACTAGTGAGGAGTTACAGGATTGGGACTTAGATCATCCATGAGAGAACTATATCCATCAAAAACAGTGACATTTTTCACTGTTCCTCTGTTCAAGTGACAAACTAACTGGGGGAGTTTCAGGGGCATCAGTCTCAGCTGCCACGCGAACGAGTGACAAATCAGGTAATGAGGAAAGAGCTGCACTACCGCAGGGCCCTCCCGGCCATGTTGTGGCTGCCTCTGACCCTGGTGAACTGACATTTAGGAGAGAAATCAGAGGAAGGTTAATGTGACAGATGGGGACAAATACCAAGAAAGGAGGGCTTATCCCAGAAACACTAGTGTGGTCAATTTAAAAGCTGTTACTTGGATAAATTCCCCTTTCAAGTAGTGAAAGATGTTTGATTAAAGCTGTGTAGGTGGCTAAATTCTGTTCTGTACAGCTCTATCATTATTAGAGATATATACTTCGTTTCATACCAGAGAGAGAGTGTAAGAAAACCTGTCTGCTGAATTAGAAGTAACATGAGTAAAAATTGAGAGTAAATCACTCTAATTTACCTTGACTTCCTTTACTTTATGTATTTTTGTTAAACACTGTTTATTACTGCCATATGAAAAGTAGGTTTTTGTGCTCCACACCACTGAAAAGATGTGCTATAACATTGCAATGTGCTCTTCCTCATTCTTGTTTTCAGTGGCCCACTCAGAAAACAGTCATAAGAGATGGTCTGTCCCTCCTACAGCTCAGAGTGGTGGTGTCTGTCTCTCAGCAAGTCCTGGATTTGCCTCAGGGAATCCCTCTTGTCCTCTTGCTTTGTGATGTAAGTGTCCATCCAGTGCCAGGCAGGTGTGCTTGTTGTGTGGTACTGATGGAAGAAAGGGTTTGTTTTGCTCTACAGCTTTCTCAAGGCAGAGGAATATTAGGGAAAGGAGTCTCTGAGGATATAGGATTGCTTTACTTTGATAAAATTTCACATATGAGCCATACTTGGACCTGTTGGAGCACCCAGCTCTCCCTGAGCCCAGCACAAGGTAAATAGGATTTCTTTGGTGACCCAAGAGCACAACCTGTCTCATGGCACCAGTGGCCCTGGCATTAACAGGCATCGCCTGTCAAACATAAGCACATAAAGCTGTTGACAAACACAAAGGCACAAAGAGTAATTTTAGAGGATTCTAAGCCTTGCAATTGTTGAATAGTGATAGGAATTAAGAGCAATGTTGCAATAGCTGTGATTGTCAGACGTAGATGTAAGTCATCATTTATAGTGAGGTAATATTTCTTCCTAGACTGGCTGATGTAGCTGGAAAATAAAAAAAAAAAAAAAAAGAGCCCTGATAAGCCCCTGGGAGCAGAAGCCCTTCTTCTTGTTGCCATGTTCTGTTTCAGAACTTGATCACAGCCCAACTACTAGTCTACTCTTTTCTAACTGAATCAGTGGATGTAAGGAGAGATGCTACTTCTGCTAACAACCCTCATCTAGCTAAAGTGGAGAAATCAGATTTGCAGCTCTGGGATAGGCTGTTTGTGAATAGTTCTGATTCTTTTTCCTGCTGTGCAGTGACCTCAGCCAACACGAAGTGCATAGCTCTCACTCACTAACCTGTGAGTCTAATTGGTATTCTGTAAAAGTCCTCATAATGCCTTTTAGTTAAAGCAAATGTCAGAAAACACAAGCTCCTGTTTTCTTTGTGAAAATCCCTCCAAAGGAATTTGCAAGAACCCCAACCACACAAATGCTACCTCTCAGCACAGGCTGGACATCCAAGCACTTAATTTGGACTTTTGAAAGAAAGGCTGTGCAATTCAAGCTTCAAGATGTTTACTTTCCTAAGTCTCTTTCTGGCCAAGAAGAATGACTTAATTCACAGGGTGGTCCAAGCTTTGTTTTGTGTTCCTGGAGCCCAGATGCCCATTTGGAGACTCCCCTTGTGAGCCATGTGGACACAGCACCTCCCTGAGCTGAGGGTTTGGCTGCATTTAAGTATGGTAGAAACATGAGGAACTGCTGGACTTCCCCCAGGGTGCAAACAGCTGCTCCCCATCACCTCCCATCCCACCACACAGTCACGGCAGAGGCACAAATAAGACAGATGGAGTCAGACCACAGGCTGGATCTGGCCTCCAGCTGGAACTGTCTGCCTTCATAGCTTGGAGCTAGTTAAGCTAAGGATTGATTGCTCGGTGGCACTTTTTTTCTTTAATGACATTAATATCATCTGAAAAGCATGGCAGTTTTACTCTGATGGCTACTGTGTATCTTACCTAGCCTTGGATTCCTGCAAGTTAGGTGTTGCAGCCTGAAGTGGTCACCCAGGGCTCCCTGTATAGCTGATGCAGGGAAATGGGCATCTCCAGAGGGTCAGTAGTCTGATCTGTCTTTACCATCTCTTCTTCTGTTTTTCCTGCAAAGGGAGTAAAAGTCTGGCTGGCTCAGGCTTGAAAGCTTTTACCTTTAGATATCAAATTAAAACAGATGAATCTCCCACTCATTACGGCAGATTACCAAATTAACTAGAAAGCCTCACTAGCCCCTTTCTCCAAAAAATACCCCCTAAGAAAGCTGGTAAATAAGTAGGATGCTCACTCAAAAAAATTCTTCTGCCCTATATGTGCAAAAATAAAGATTACAGTCTCTGGAGTATGGTGATTTTCTGGCCTGTTTCTGGGGCAGCCTATTTTCCTGTACTCAAGAGCTTTCCTTTTATAAGAAAGGGTAGCAAGCCCCCTTGCTACCAGAAAACCAGATTTTCCTTTTCGAAACAGCACCTTCAGTGAGCATGGGGATCCCTATGGCCCATGTCTCCCTCGGTTGTCCATCACTTGCCAAGCAGCTCTGCAGTGCACCCCAGCTGAGGGGCCCACTCCTCCCAAGTCTTGTCATAAGAGCCTCCAAAACACAGCCCTGCTTCCCTCACCTGGGAGCTTCTTTCCAGCAATTTCAGTGGAAAAAACTGGAGAGCAACCCTGCTCACCTCAGTACTTCTATTTCTCCCTCGTTGACAAGAGAGCTTTCAGATGGTGGACAGGTATTGAATTTCTGTATGCCTGAGCCATGTGTGGTGCAAAGCAAGGTTAATAGATTTTACGGCCAGAGGGAGTATTCTGATCACCTCATCCAACCTCCAGCACCACGCGGGCCAGAGGCAGGAGCTGTAATTACACCAAGTTTCCAGTAGAAATGAAAGAACACAGTCCAGACCTAATTGTCCTGCCAATCACATCATCCCACGAGTCCCCAGATTCCTTGACCCTCAGTAATTTTGCTGAGGAGAGTTTATAATCACAAGGTGTCTCAACATGCAGCTCGCATCGCATGCAAAAGAAGACTGATGTGCTCAGCTTCAGAAGAGGAGGAGAAGAAATCCACGTGCATCTTCCTGCAAGTGGAGTTTTTAATTTGCTTTTTATATTTTTTCTCCACACAAGACTAAAAAGCAAAAAGTAGGTGTAGCTTTCTCCTTCCCTGACAGCTCTTTACAGCTGTTTACAGCTGTGCTACACTCTCCTCATCCGAGCGAGGCCGAAGGGCAGCGTTTCTGCTCCTGCCTGGCTGCAAGGCAATTAATAGTGGCCATTGGCCCCTTGACCTCCTGTCTGGTGATGTGTTTCCAAATGCATTTCTATGCAGTTCCAGGACACAAATACCCAGCACACAAATACCCTCTAAGGCAAACTCACAAGACCTACTTTTAAAAGTATCTAGAGGGTGACAAAAAAGTTACCAGACAGATTTATTGCTGATTTTTCTTTCTGTTCAGATATGTTAATAAAATGCCGTTCTGGTTTAAGGAAACTTGGACCAGAGAGTGTTTAGACACGACTGCAATTATTCCTTGGAGCTGGCCTCATGTAAGCTTCTGCATTAATGAGGGATCATCTCTATTTGCACCAGTTCGCCAGCAGCACAACCAGCAAGCAATTAAATTCTAACAAGCACAAGGCTTGCGAGAAGACTCTCCCTGCACGCAGACAAAGGTTGCTTGGGCTTGAACCAACCAAACAGGGGGATGTAACTCTCCTTTTCTCACCCAGCCAGCCCCTAATAGATATGGATTTTTTTCCAGTTAATACAGTGTCATGCCCTTATCAATTGCTATATCATCAAGTCCTATGGAAAGTGTAAATTCTCCCTCTGCTGGAGTGTAATCCTATTTGGCAGAGCATTACAAAGGCTGTACCAAGAGTGATTGAGAGGTCGCAGCAGAGAAGCAGGAGAGGACTTTTGCCAAGGTGTTTTCAGCTGCAGGGGCCAACTTGGCAATCTTCTTATCGTCTCTTTCCACTTCCATCCTCTGACATTCCAGCTCAGTGCTTAGCCACCATTTAGAGCAGGTGTAACTCTCTTTTCTGGATTGCCCCGATAATACACTCTGAGCCACCTTTGGCAGTGCCAGGCTCCCTGAAGAAGGCAGGAAATCTGCCTTCCTCACTTGCATGATCTGGAAAGAGGCGACCTTTCTGGAGAACGACACCGCGCCAAGTGCCCCAGGGTACGTCAGTGGCTCAGAGATGCCAAGTGCAGTCCAGTACTGAAACATACAAACTCTCCCCTTTATGTTCTGTTGTTTTTCTGTCCTCTTTTAATGTTTTAATATGATATGCCTAGTAAATCTTGAAAGGATGATTTTTAAAGTTTATAAGATAGAAAAGCGTGAATAAAAACTTTATTGTTTTCCTCTTAAACTTGCCACTTTTCCAGTGGCTGAATTTCCAGGTAAACTACTTTCGTATAAAGTGTCATATTAATAATAATGCCTTGAACTCCAGAAGTGATCTGTTCCTTTCCTTTGTCCAAGAGGAGCAGTTGCTTAATTTGGTTTTAAAGACTCCCAATGGGATCTGTGGCATGTCTTCCCAGATGATCCTGTCCAGTGCTTCATTTTCCATCCTGTTAGAAAGCTTTTACATAATGCCTAACTTAAGTTATTCTTGCTGCAATATGAACCCATTATTTCTCTTGCTTTTCACAAGGGAGAAGAAATTTTTCCTCTTCTCTCAGCAGCAGTCTTTTGCATATTTGAGGAATATTATCATTCTCCCTTCCCCCATCCTTAATCTTCTTTCCTTTAAGAAAAGCAACCCAAATGGAGTAATTCTTTCTGGTAGGTCATGATTTCAAGCCCTCTGATCCTTCCTGCAGCTCCGTTTTGGATTCACTCTAGCTAGGCTGTATCTCTCTGGGATGCAGCGCCCAATGCTACACAAAGTACTCCAGCTGAGACATTATCTCTGCTGAGTAAAACCGACAAGATGGTGTATGAGTTTTCTGTGCTACATTTAGTAATTTCCAGAGAATCTACTTTTCCACAAAGAGTGATAAACTATCCCTTTGATCCTGATCCAAGCAGACTTTCTTACTAAAAAAAAACTGGGAGAGAGAAAAATTAATAGAAATCAAATCTTACTTTGAATGTGTCTAGGAAAAGAAAACATTCTTAATCCTGAGCATGGTGCACTAGATGCTCTTGCACAAACAAACATTTGCTGAAATGTACTGGCAGACCAAGTTCAGGAAGTTAAAATAAGGAGGTTTAGCTGCTAGTGGGGAATGAGGTCTTGCATTTTCCCAGTGATCCTTGGTAGAGAGTGACCCTTAGTCTCAGTTTCCATGGTTCCCAAAGTCACCACTCTTTTGGAGAACCCTGGGATATAGCACACAGCATCAAACTAAGCAGCACATCCAAGGTAGTTGTTACTTCTGTTTGAAAAGACTAGCTTAGGATCCAGCTTGTCTTCCCTTATACTTGTGTGCTTCTAACAATAAGAGTCAACACATCCAAAGCTCAAAACAGTGTTATTTCAACAGGGATGAGGTTTTACCAGAGGATAGCAGCACAGGAAGGTGTTTCAGCTATGGTAAAGTGAGGACGAAGTTCAACCCACTTGCCCAGTGCTCCAGGGCCCTCACACAAAGCCTGCATACCACCAGTCTCCTTTCCTGTGGAGACAACACTGGCACAGTACCAGTGGTGCTGCTCAGCCCCGCTGATACAGGCAGAGCTGCTGAGCCTCGGGGTGGTGAGCAGCCCAAACCCATGTCTGCCCCACCATGCCCTCCCCTCCAGCCTCAGCTGCTGGCACCCACAGCCAGATACGGGTTTCTGCCAGCAGCCTCCTGACGTGGTCAGCCCAGAGCCTGGAGCCCTGTGTGTCACTCTGCAGCTTATGAATGTCACCTTTCAGCAGAGATTATTAGTAGGCTTTGTCTGACTGACAAGCACTTGTGTTTCGCCTTGAATCTTCGAAGGCAGCAGGCGAGGGGGCAAAGAGCACTAATAGAATTCTTCAATGTCATTTTAATAGGATCACTGCTTTGTGGTAGCTATTTTTTCCCCTCTTTATCTTTTTCTGTCCTCTGCAAGGCTCTGTGTTAATGCCCTCTGGTGATACTGAATTCTTTCCAAGCTTCTCAAAAAAAAAAAAAAGTCCCACCAGCATTAATTATTGTTCCAGGAGGATATCTTCCCTCAAAGATGCAAGGTTTCTCTGAAGCCATCTGTCTGGATTTTCTTCCCTTGGGACAGAGAGAACAGTTAGCAACTCAGTATTTCCAAAAGGAAAATCGCAGCTCATGTAGATAATACAAATGACCCAGTTGCCCTGGGAAGGGAAGCGCCGTCCCGTGTGCGGTGTGTTCCATACGCTATCCATCCACCTTCCTCAGTTAATGAGGGTCAGACTTCTTCATGCTGGTCAAGATAAATATAAAGCTCCCTAACCCTGAAATCACCATAGTGAGGTTGCCATGGCAAAAAAAAAAGAGTTCAGTCCATCACAGATTATGCTAAAATCTGATACAAAGAGAGATGCTAACAGTGCATTGAGACACAGAAACATGCCTGTGGTGTTCTTTAAATTATCATGATCTTGGTACAGTTTAGATTTTATAAAACATCCTGTTCTGTTCATTTTTCTAACAAGATACATTTGGATTCTGCCTTATGGGAAGATGTTCTGAGAACAGGGCTGGGATATTGGAGCTTCCTAAACATCTAACTCAAGTATTGATGTTGAGACATGATAGAAGCAGAAATCCTGTTCCACACCACTTGCATTAATGTTTTCTGACCTGACCTGCAAAAAAAAAGGATATCTCATCCAAAATTTAGATCCCAACTCCACATTTCAGTTCTACTGTTGATAACCAGGCAGCTTAATTACCTCCCAGAGTGATTATGAGGCTGGGTTATTTAAGGTTTGAAAAGCTCTATGGAGGTTCTAATAACTGAATGTCAATCACATACAGGAATAGAGATGCATGGGGTGCTCTTCCCGTGGGCACAGGCCATAGGCTTGTGTGGGCACTGCACACACACAAACCCAGAAATTTCCTGACCCACTGTGCACACCCACGCCCTTGGAGAGCCCTTCTCCTCCACGCGAACAGCATAAATTGTGGATTGTGCCTACTGTAGATTAGAAAACTAAGCTTAGAAACCCAAACTGCAGAATCTCACCTGGGCAGGGCTCTGAAGGAGAAGTGGCCAGTCCATCTCAAGGAACTTCAGTTACTCCTTGGTAAAATATTTTTTTTATTCTGAGTGACTATCCACATTCCAAGCAATAAACAAACAACCAAGACACAGAAGCCTGAAATCTCACAGAATAACACTACAGCTCTGCAAAGTACAGCATTAGACCCTAAGACTTGAGAGACCATATATCCTCCCTTGACTATGAGATACGAGGTCTACCCTGTCACTCTCATTATTAATGGCATGCTGCGTGCTCCAGCAGTTCTGGTTGGGTTCTCTTTGGCCATTTCTTAGTGTGCCCAGCCAGAGTCCAGCTCTGATTTGTGAACTGTCCAGGTTTTGTTTCTTCCCTCGTCATCATACTTTATGGTCTTTAGCCATAAAAAATGGGGTTTGACTTCCTCTGCAAAGTTTCAAAGCAATGATGTTATGAAAAAATGTGTCTTCAGAAAGAACAGAGGAAAGTGACTCCATGAAGAGAAGCTGAATCACCACCTGTAGCAGAGAGCTGGGACAAAAGCCTTATAAGAAGTATCACATTAGGGCTCAAATCCCTCCTGGTCTACTCATGAATGATAGACGCTGAAAAGCTCCTCAAATGGTTATGTACCACTGTTTGTGCAGGTGGAGGGTGCTTAACCCTCAGTTACTGAGCAACACATGGGACTGCACCTTGATGTGCCCTCGCCAAGTCTAGAAATTAGTTTTACCTAGAGGAGATGGCAGATACTTCTCTCCTGAAATGTCCTCTCCGGGGCCTCTGTACAGCTTTCCCAGGGAGCAGAGCTGCAGTGGGATATGCAGTGGTGGCTGCTGAGTGACAACACCCTTGCAGGTGGCTCAGCTACAGGGAGAATGAGTCAGTGCTGCTGCTCCACAGCAGTGTTTCCTGAGGGGGCAGATGTCCTCAGGACCGGGAAGAGATTCTCATGCCTCCTGCCAGGGTATCTCTCCACCGGGGTGGCAGCCACCCACCTAGACTGGTACCTGCAATGCCGAGCCAGGGACTCTTCTGAGTCTGATCAGAAAATCAAAGATCTCTGAAGGCACTCTCACATATTTCCCTGATCAATTTGGATTGCTACTTATGAATATTCCTTCAAATCAAAACCAGTACTCAATGCAACTTCTGTTTTGTTTTGTTTTTAAGTTTCTGGGTCTTTCTTAACACCACTGATAAATACTAGCCCTCAGATTCTTAACTTGAGATGGTTTTCTCACTCTAGAAGTGTCCACTCCTGGTCCATGGTGCTCTCTACTCTGTAAATCATGTGAGTCCTAATGTATAATCCATGGAGCTCACTCAGTGAAAGTAATTTATGCAGGAGTTTCTCCAGAGGAGTGTAGATGATACTAGAGAAAGGCATGGAAATGATCTTACCTCAGACAGGAACAGCGACAGGGAACTTGCTGTCCTGTGAAGACTTTCACATGTCTCGTACATTGGGATGGGCTTGCTACAGACAGATTAAGCTCACACCTCAGTCATCGGGTTTTGGACCCAGGTTCTTTCTGGAGACTGATGTAGATGTGATGTATTTGTGGACAAGATGTCTGGATCTGTGGTGATGGGTGAATCAGAAGTGTTTACAGTCAGCTATTGTGACCAACATGGTGCAGATTCATTCTTCCCCAAGAGCAGTCTTACAAAGTTAATCATCTAGACACCAGGTTTAAGTGCACTAATAGTCAGGTCAGAATGCAGAAAAAACAAGCTGCTGTCTGGTGCATTCACTAGATCTGTTAGAAACCTGTGGGACAGGTTTACATGTGAGACACATTTGAACATAATAATGGTGTGGAACTGAACACCTCAAGTGCTGCCATTGATATTTTAATGAAGCCAGATTCTGTCTCAAAGTACACAGGCAGACTGTAGCAAGGAAGGAAAGAAAGGTCCTTTTCGTGGAGAACATTGCCATCTTGTGCACAATTGCATTTACTTAGTGCCTGGCATCCTTGTGAGAGATGATACTGCAGAACTTGTTCGCCCTTCTTGCCTCTCATGAAAACTCCAGGATGCCTCCAGCAGAGTTCAAGCCCTTGAATGGAGCAGTCTCCCTAAATAGCAACAGCTGTTCCAGTCCTCAAGCAACAATAACAAGATCTGAACTGCTTTCTGGGCTAGCACATTTTTTCTTTTTGTCTGGCCAAGAGCTTCATAAGTATACTTAATGGAGAAAGCCAGCTGTATCACAGAGAAATCAATTAATAGTGGAAAACCAGGACTGACCAAGTTCTATAAAAGTTTTTGTTCTTTAGCAAGTGGAATAGCAGCACTTACTCACAGACTATCTGCATGTGCTGGAAGCCATGCAGACTCACAGTAAGTACAGCAACAGTAGAGAACTCTGGTGCAGGAAAATCTGGCATAGATGGACAAATAGACAAACCAACAACTACTCTAGTTTAGCAATTGCCCTCACACAGTGCTCCATAACTCACTGCAGGTATAAATTACAAAAAAACCTTGAAATACCAATATGTGGTCAGTAAACATGAACATGAATTCTCCTGGTGAGGAGTATGAGACCCAGAGAAGTTGTGTTGTTTATGTAAGGAAGAGCTGCCACAGCTATAACGGGAGAAGCTGATCCCATTTCCGTGCCTCATCCATGAGCATGTCCTCCCTAAAACATAGAGCAATGTGTATCACAGCAGCCTGGGAGTCCTTCTGCAGAGGTATGTGACAGATCAGGCACCCCATCATTCAAAGGATTTCCACACTATGCTGCCATCCACACTCTTTTAATCACCTCCTTCATGTGGGAAGGTCTGCTCTAGGTAAGTTTTTGTCTCCCTGCCAGCAAAGCTGGAGGGTGAGCCAGTGACTCCAAGCACTCCCTGGATCCTGGTGGACCTGAGCACCCCACCAGCTGCCTGCTCTCAGCCAGGGCTGCATCCTCCCTCACTCTGGTTTGCATACGCTCCCCTTTTGACGGGGTAATGGAGTGAAGTGCACCGACAGTGACGGGGACAATGCAACTCTGTCACTGCATGGAGGTGCCCCACTCCAAGGGGTCCTTGGCACTGGGGAAAACTGCTTGGGCCTTTTGAGGGGACCTCAATGGAGGGAAGTTGAGACTGCAAAAAGCTCTCACTTTCTGCCTGCCTGTATCCAGCTGAGCACCTGGATCTCCAGGGCATTATCTGCATTTCAGAACAAGGTGCATGACGCACAACCCAGGGTCCAGTTTCTTGGATAACTCTGTAAGGAAATCCCAAGTGTTCCACACAGCTTTGAGTGACAGTTACAGCTGGTGTGGCTTTGAGGATAAAGATTTTCCCCTGACTGAAGCCCAGAGTGATGGAAGCCTGCTGGTATTTTAGCTGGGAGGATGTCCACGTGCTCACTGGTTATCCTACCACCAGGAGAGGAAGAGGACAGGGGTTTATGTGTTTTGCAGAGGGGCCACCAAAACCTTGAGTCACCATTTCCTCACCAGGAGACGCCTGAGGTTTTAAAGCCTGAAGTGTCAGGTACTCATCAGTAAAAGGACAAAGAGACGTTTTCTCTCTCCTCCCTTTTCTATCTGCATCCAATGTGGGACTGCTACCAATAAGCCAGTGGTGAGATTGTTACTCAACTGTTCTTAAAATGACACTGATATCTCTTTTATAATACAACACAAAGGCATAGGGCAGCAGCTAACTTTGAAAATGACAGTACAGTAGTGTTTTTAAACGGAAAATGCCATTTGGCATCACAATGTAGAGAGAAACCCTGTATTACCCACTGGGCTGGCTCTGTAACACATGCCAGATGACACGATGCCACTAGTGCTTCCTGTGTCTTCTAAAACTGTATATAAACAGTGCCTCTCACTTGAAAGATTCATAGCTTTTCCTGAGTTTATGCTGAAGACAGCTTATTAGTAGGCAAATAATACAGCAATATCTTTTCCTGGCTTGAATTGAATGTGATTATTTTTTTACCAATCAATTTTACTTATTGAAAACCTGCCTGATTTCTGCTCTTAATGGTGCTCACCTGCTCACCCCCCAACATCTCTCTGTGGATCAGAGCATACATCTTTACCTTTTTTATTCCTATACACTGAAGTAAGGGATGAAGTTTTCATGGGTCTGCACCAAAATTCTCCACTGTGATTTCGTGCTGCCATCCACCCTGCAATCCTCTGTGCACAGTCTCCAGCTACACACAAGGTCCATCTTTTGAGAACAGTGCTTCTCTCAGTCTACCCCAATACCAAATATTCATCATAATGCAAGCTCTAAAATTTTTCTTTATTATCTTCTCCACCTTTACCCTTCTTCTCTAGCAATGGACAGACTTCTCTTTTAAGCTTCTCATCTGAGCTCCTTTTACCCTGCCTCTGCCTCTTGCCCTTCATCTCTTCCACTGACTCAAGGGCTCTCCCATTCACTTTTTTCTCAGGGGAAGAAGGAAGACAAGAAAAAATTTCATCAAGCACTTCCAGGATGAGCCCTTTGATCTGGACTTGGTTCACCCCACAAGATCTGGTTCACATCCCATTCCTCAGCACTATCAAATTTCCTGGATAAACATAATCAGAGCGAATGCACCTCAGCTGGAGAAGTTTGGGGATGTTTACCAGACAGGAAACCCAAGTCCACATTTTGAATATTCTCCTGGTTTTGCTATATCACACCAAACTTTGCACCATTTTCCACCAGCACTTTCTTGTTAAAGACTATAGTTTATGCCTTAATGTTGTGGCAGATCTTTGCAAGTGTCTGTTGCTGGGCTTCTCTGCCATGGAGGCAGCCCTCACAATTGCTCTTCTAATCACCTGAGGCCAACAACTAAAGCACAGGAAGTGTTAGTCAGCTTGGAGGATCCAGGACATTCCTACTTTCAGCTTAACAGAAATCATCTGCGTATGGACAGATAATTAATGAAGTTTACCAACACCCCCAAATGGTCTGTACTAATTCACAGAAGGATAAGCTGCAGTCATGCAAGAAGGAGTTCATTAGCTGGCTTTGCTGCCTTCCTTGTAAATGAAAGTATTCCCATGAATATTGAGGGGAGGGGGATCAGGATGACACATGCTATAGCATGAGTCAGTTTCTGTGGGGGTAGGCAATGGCTGGCTGAAAACCCAAGACTTACTCTCACTAGCAAATGCTGTAACTTTTGCCTTTACAAGAAGCATCTTTGTGTTTGATGAAATACTGCAGTAGGACTTTTAACAGGAGACATATTGAAGCAGAGGCTTACAAATATGCATAATTTCATACATCTTGATGTCCATTAATAACTTTTATATGGACTGTTCTGCCTTAGATCTTATAATTCCTTCCTCATATAACATTTGAAGTGCTAAATAGAAACAACTTCAGAATTACTTGATATTTTTCCTGACTTTTTTTATCAGACCTCAGTTTCTTCAGTCAGCTCTGTAAATTCAAATTAGTATGATGAAGCCCTCAAAACTTTGGCATGTTGTCAAGAGATGAAATTTTTAACACGGTATATGAAAACAAGTCATATTGTTCATCAGTCTCCCACAGAAGCCTGGAGAGAGTCTCTTGCTGAGAGTCTCTTGCTGTTTGGTTTTCATATTTTAATGGTTCTGCCTTCTACAGGAGGGAAGGAAGCTTTTTCCTGCATCACAAGAGCCATCTGGAAATAGACCTAAGAAGTTCAGTACTTCTTTTTAATTCTGGGAAGAGCTAAATACATCAATAAAATACTTTATGCCTCCTACAACCCTTTGATGACTGAATTAACTAAATGAGATTGAAATGAGGAGTGACTTATAATGGGCTGTAATGAGAAATGAGAAATGACTTCAACTGCCTTCCAAATAATTCCAAACAGGGAATATATTAGTTTTAGCAATGATGGGGAAGCATTCCCCTTTGATCTCAGTGAGAGTAAAGTTTCTTTAGACATGATCCAATCCCAAAAAATATGCAGCAAAATGTTCATATAACAGCAAGGGGTTTTAATCCCTTTGCAAAAGAAGAGCTACTCCAAACTAAGTTACTGAAGTTTCTGTTAGAAGTTTCATTTCTCATTGCCTGTGAAGTAGATTAACTTCCTCAGATTTCCAGAGGATAATGACAAATTATTCTGAACTTGAGTATTTATTGAGGAATAAAAAGTGCACCTTAACTTTCATGAGAATCGCTGTAGATCAGAATGACTTTCTTCATGAACTCTACAAAGACAAATACTAGTGTTCAGGTGTCAGGATAGGTTATGGCTTAGCACTGTGTGCCCATCCTGTGTGCTGATCCAACAGAGCTGGATGCACACACCCAGCTTTCTCATAGTGAGTCATCTCACCTAAGTTAAATTACTCCTGGCAACAAGGCCAACCAAATATCCACCTGAGCATATTTGGGAAAGCAAGTGATAGGACAGCCACAAGGAGGAGGCAGGAGAGGCTGAGCTGAGCCTTGGCCAAAACAGGTACAGGACAGCACAGCCATTCCAAGGACTCTCCTTCATTTCACCTCCTGCAGCCACAGTCCTGAGGACACTTCTACCTATGTACAGGTCTCTGAGTGTGGCTGGATTCAGTACCTGGAGAACTGGCAGCTTAGCCATGGCTTTGCCCTGCTTGCACAACTCCCGGCTCTCCCTCTACACATGAAATTGATGTAAAACACTGCCCTCCAGGTCTGGTGAGTCCGTATTGTGAATACAAAGAGATCTGGGGGGAAAAAAATCAGAATGGTAACTCATCCAGACCAGGGCAGCCTGCCATGAACCTAATGCAACTGCTCACATGGCCTGGCTAAGCAGCAGACTTCAGACTTGTACCATGAAGAAAACTTTTTATTACTAGTGGTGCACTTACATTTCACACAAAAATCTCCAGAGTGACTGTCCACTAATGGCAAATCAGCTGCCCCTGTCTATGACCCGGGGTTACTTTTCCCCCTCCCACCACCTGCTGGCACAGCTGCAGTGTGGGATGAGTCAGGGATGCTCTCACAGCAGTATGCAGGACAGCAACTCATACAAGTCTCAGCACTGTTTACAGGATCGCTGCCCCTGATTTCTCCCATGATAGCTGACAGAAAGACCCTTCTCACACCAATGAAAAGTGAGCATTGATCTGACACCAACTGTTGACAGGCTGCAAAAATATTGATAGTGCATTTAGCAACAGTGCCCCAAACCTTGGCAAACAACAGTTCACGCTCTCCAGTTATTTTTTCCCATTATATTGCCCCTTTCTGCAATGTATACTAATTGGCTCTTTTGATTTGCTATTTAGCAGCCAGCCTCCTTTTAAGCTAAAGCTCATTCCCTTAACTGTATTTCCACAGCTTCTGCTCCGCCAAAAGGTTAAACAAACCTCATTATCTGTTTCCTGCAGACACCTAATTTCTACAAAAGGCCTTGAGCACAGCAATATGACTGGCAGGAAAAATAATAACGTTACAAAAAGCTGTTTTCACACCTAGCCAAAGAGTGAGAAGTGTAGACACCATCTGAAATGATGCTCCATATGGGTGTCATCAGCTGGGCAAGATATTCAGCCTCTTCTAGTTCGTGATGATTCTCACATCTGCCCCTTTCAGCATGGCATCCTCCGGTGGCATTCCCCAACATGCCAGCAGATTAAGCAGTTGAGGATAAAAGATGGAGGTCAAACTGTCTCCATTTCTCCTGAATTGCTGTGCCAAAATACAGCTGCCTATGAAATGGTGAGACAGCCCCTGCTCTAGCCCCAACAGCAGGGAGCAGGCACCCTCCCCCTCTCCTAGTTAGTCTCCTGGATAAACCTCCCAAGCAGACCAGGTCTGCTTCTTGTGGAGGAAAGAGGTCACTACAACGTGGGGGTGCCACAGGTACCATTCCCAGGCACAGGGTACCTGGCTCACCACAGCTGAGCAGCCTGGGACAACCCGTAGGCAGCCCTGCTCCTCTTCAGCAGCTCAGTCCTCTCAGTGGTCCAAGAGCTCACAAAACCCATTGGGCCACACACAAAAGGGGAACACAGCTATGGTTTTAAGACCCTGCTGGAAGAAGAGACTGTGAAGAAAACATTCTGAAGTCCCCTTTGTATTCACCCCTAACTTCTCTAGTTTCCTCCAAAAGGAACGCAGTCCACGTGATCTGAGGTCACTCCAAAGCCCAATTCAATGTGAATAAGCAAAAGATACACAAAATATGCAGTGTAGGCTTCTACAGGGAGGAAGAGTTGTCCTCTTCCTAGACTGTACGAAGTTGTAGGTGAGCACAGTAAAGCATCAAGTCTGACAGCATTTGGGATAGTCCCAAATGGGATAGTCATGAGAAGAGTGCTGCTATATAATAATATTCAGGGTTTATCAGCTTCTATTGTGCTGCATTTGGCTCACTTGCACAAGATTAATATTTTAGCTATTCTGCCAAAAAACTCGTAAGAGAAAAGAGACAAGTGAGACTCAAATCACCATTCACATCTCAAAGAGAAAGCTCTCCCTCAGGATCTTACAACCTCACCTGAAGGAACAGTTATTTGTTGTTTGGTCTACACACTGATTTGTCTCAGAGTGCGGGAATCATGCTTGAAAGTCACTACAAACTAATAAAAAAAAGTTTTAAAAATATCACTGCTTATTGAGTATTGCATTCTGCACCATCCACCCACAGAATCCATCAGCAATATAACAAAATGTCACTGGGGCAGCCTCATTAGCAAAAGCTCTTGGAGACTGCTAGCCTGAGTGTAGACCAACTGAAAGTGTAGGTGGACATTCAATCCAACCCAAAATAATCATGCAGCTCCCAGTGTCAGCAGATGCACAATCAAGGTGGTATTTAAGTTTATACTCTTCTAAGGCTTCAGTTATTATTACCATAGCTAGAAGATGGAAATCTTTAATATAGCAAGATGCCAGTTCCTCAAACATCATCCTCCCTCCCATTTGGCAACAGCACTACTGTAGGAACATCTGACTTCTGATGTCGTGGAAGAAATCAGCAGTTTCACACTTGAGCACCACCAGCTTGAGTTTTGTCCTGCAATTAGCAGGCAAGATGGTGCAGGAAGTTCAGCCCTTGTAAAGGCAAAATAGGGCTGCTAACTCAAAGTGGAGTTCTGGACTCAGCAGGTCCCAGGAGAGGCTGGCCATCCCCAAGGCCTCTCTCAAGATGCACAGGGTCCCACCTTACAGCCTCTTGTTGTCCCTCTGGTGCCAGCACATCCCTGCAGAGGACCACGTACCACTTTCAGAACCACCCATACTGTGGGTACCTTCCTCCAGCTCTCTGTGAAGTCCAGGCTGTCAGAGGTCTGAGCACAGCAGGCTAAGAGATGGCTCACCTAAGTGCCATAAGCTATTACTTAAGAGCAGCTATTTAGATTTGATTTGTACAACTTAAGCTTGTTAAATACCGTGCGCTTAAGACCACTTCGTATTTCAAATTTTTTTAAGAAGTTAACAATTTACTAGAAAATAATAACAAGAGACCTGTTTGTACTCATGTCTGTATTTTAAAACTTTTGAGTAAGATTTACTCAGGCTTCACTATACAAAATGTCTTTCAGCATCTGAAGTGAAGCTGCAATTTTTAAAAAACAGAAATGTTTTTAGTTTCTAGAGATTTCTAGAATGAACATCTTGAAAGGCGACCCTTCTGGGGCTCAGCAAGGCCTTGAGGAGTGTCTCCAGTGCTTGAGGTGGGAACACTGGCTGCAAAGGCTCTGCATCAGTCTGGATGCAGTCGCAGGAATTACTCATCCTCTGAGTCACTCTCCCCCCTGGCTGGGACACATGCCCTGATTGAGGACATGAGCTGGTCCTGGATCTGCTTCCTGGGGTTCTCTTCGAGGTCTGTCTTGATGGCACCTGACTCTGAAATCTTCCACTCCAATTCTGTGCAGTGCAAAACAAGAGTCATGAATGTAGGGGAGCAAACTGGAGAAAGCCCACCCGTCACTCCCCAGCTGACTTCCCTTATCACCCTACCACCACCACCACCACCACACTAGAGCCCTCCTTCCCTTCTTCTTCCACACCCAGAGCCAAGCTCATGCCCTGTTTACCACACCTGTTCCAGCCAAGCCCTCCTTTCCCAGTCCCTAGTGCTGGCACAGGTCTCAGCCCAGGGCACAGAGGTCAGGGTACTGCTCTGCAGCCCACCAGTGACATCCCCAGCGCCACCCTGCAACCAAGAGCGCAAAAGAGGTGATGGATGCAGAGCAGCAGCTTTAGAGGTAACTCTCCCAGTGACAGTGAATGCTACCTCCTTCTAAGCACATAAGGGCAGAAGACGTGTTTGCACATCTATTGCCAGTGAAGGAATACTGCTCGTACATTACAGCTGTTCCCATCATACACTGACCTCACCACAATCAGAAGAGGCAGGGAATACATTTCATAAAGGGCAAAAAATTGTGGGAATTTCATGTACACGTCTGAATTACAGGCATTTTTCAGGGATGTACCTTGTAAATAGAATTCACCCCTTTGCCTCTACATCACACACTAAATATTAATTCCTTAAGACAGTAAAGAGAGACCACCACCAGCAGTAGGCCCAAATTGGACTGGATTGCTTCCCAGAAGTGGTAGAAAGTCAATACAACACATACAGTTGAAATCTTTCTCCTACTCCTGCTGACAATCCTATCATCAAATCTAATTTCCTTCAGATGTTAGAGAATAATGAATCCAACCTCACACTTTCTTTAATCTCCAGTGGAAGGCACCTGGCCTAGGGGAGAAGGAAGGAAGACATAAAAGCAAGTGCAGACATTTCAGTGCACAGCTTCCTGTGATGACTGAATTAAGGTGACTCAGTCAGGAACAACAGACAAACATACGCCATCATGAAATTCAATTCAAAATGAAACAAGGAGCCCTACAGTCCAGTAAGCAAGTGCACAGATTATCACCGCAGGCAAGGGCAGTCATTCATGTCCAAGACACCCAAAGAACATGCATGGGTACTGTTTACCCTTTAATATATCCAGCAAAATTTGTTTCACCCAACACAGGGCATAAATACTTGCACACACAAGACAAATATCTATATGTTGGCCTATCACTGCTTGTACAAGATAGCCATGTGGCTGAGCCATAGGGGTGGGAAAAAAAAAATCTCCTATGATTTTCAGTACCTCCCTTCTCCTCCTAAGCTTCATTTCTCTCATTCCCAGCAAAACAGTTTTGCTTTCCCTTTGGAAGACCAGAGATGCAGACACTCACCATCCCGTGTCAGGTTCATGCCACCGAACACCAAGGGCCCAATGAACTGAGCTTTGATGTCTCCCTCCAGGTACACGAATATCGTAGGCAGGTTCTTATCGGGGTAGTTGGGAATGCAGGTGGTAGAGATTGCTTTGATGAATTTCACGTCTCTGAACTTCTTCGCAAGCCCACTCATATGTTGGTTTATTAAGGCACAGAGTGGAATTCTGTGAAGAACAGCGACACGCACACATGAGGAAAAAACTAGAGACAATTTAAAAAGTAAATGGCTCCAGAAGAAAGGTCAGAAATATCAGATTGATGAGTTGCTGGAAAAACAAAAGTACCAGAAGAAACTTCTGAATACTCTTCTTGTCCAGTATTCCAGGACTCAAAGGAGATCAGCACCACTGGAGATTGTGGTGTGTGGTAGGTTTTTTGTTTTAATATATTAGTAATGCAACCTTCCCCTCTATCCCCTTTATATACAGGGAAACTTATGAATTTAAGATACTTAGAAATTGCATGAGCAAAGGCAAAATAAAAAGAAAAGTTGCTCCTGGAAGAAAGCATGCAAATGATGATCAACACCTGTGAGGAAAATCGAGACAAAGAACAACAGCAAGTATTTATAACCCTTCCAAAAAATTCTAGCAACTCAACAGACTTTTGGCAAGGCTTTTTATCATGGTGACAGGACTGGAAACCTCATTCACTCCATTTGTATGCCACTAGAAAGCAAGCTAAACACACATTGATCCTTCTTATTCACAGCCCCTTGCATTGAATCCAGAATAATTTCCAAAGCTTGGATATTTCAGTGGCAGCAGCTACCTCCATGGCAGCTGTATGGTACACATCATGCTGTGTCGTATAGATGTATAAAAAAGCCAATTCATGGTTATATCATTCTAAAATGAAGTCCAGCAGTCTTCAATCAACAGTACTGAAATTACTAATTTGTTTTTATTTCTTAGAACTCCAGAATCAGTCCTTAGTTCCACAATAACTACACATTTACCTTGGAGCATTTTCAGCTACTGACAGTGTAAGGCTTAATGGTTAAAAACAAATTCTTACCCTTGTTTGTAGAGGTGCAAGACTACCCATATACCTTTTCCAGCTTTTGTAACCTCTTGAACATAATCTTTTCCCGAAATCTCCAAGACTTCCCCAAATTTATTCTTCACTTGAGCTGCCTTCATTTCTGCTAACCTTTGCTGCCTGAACAGCCAGGAATGGAAAAGACACCTTGTGATTAGAAGCATTCTTTTGACAGAACAACACTTGAAGGAGCTGGTTGAAAACTAGACTTCAGAGACACATTACAAACTTCTAACCCCAGAGCAATGAAAGCAAAATGACACAGTAGATGCTCTTGTGTTTGCATCGTAAGTTAAAACCACCAACAGGCAAGAAGTACAACTATGTTTTTCAAAATGCTTTTTTCTCCTCGTTTCTGGCCTTGCTAGACATTTCTTCTGCAGATAGTGCACTACAAAACTAAATGGCAAAAATCATGAGAGAGGTTAAGAGATAGACAGAAATCAACACTAATTATGCAAATCTGCAGCACCTTAATCTCATTCACACAAAAATTAGGAAATATTGGAGGTGATTTTCAAAGCTCTCAGGATCCCCAGCCATGCACTCAGCAGGTGCACATTATCTCTGCAAAGCTAGGTTGTAGATAAAGGATACTGAATTCAAACACTGTTATCCTTTTAAAGACACTTACAAGCTCCACGAGAGACCAGAAACACAACCCCCTTTTTCCACCATCCTAAAAACATTCTTTCTCTTTAACAGTATCTAAAAGCATATAAAAGAAAGACCCTCCAATTATCATTAAAGCCAAATTCTGCAAGCTGCTCTGACCTGTACATTTCAATAGCTTTCTCATCTTCCTCATTAAATTCATCTTCATTCTCTTCTAGCTCTTCCAGAGTCATGTCCTCATAAGTTTTCACTAAAATGGAAGAAACATCCAATCAGCAAAAACCTCATTCCAAGATTAAAACTCATCAGCTTTTATCAATCCAACAGAATTTATTTACTCTAAGGACAGATTCATAGGAAATACGGGGTGGATTTTTTTGAGTTCTATTTTACATAACAGAATGGCTTGGGTTGAAAGGGACCTTGAAGATCACCCAGTTCCAACCCCTCCTGCCAAGGCCAGAGACACCATTCACTAGACCAGGTTGCTCAAAGCCCTAACCAGCCTGGCCTTGAACACTTCCAGCAATGGGACATCCACAGCTTCTCTGGGTAACCTGTTCCAGTGCCTCACAACCCTCACAGCAAAGAATTATTCTTAATATCTAATCTAAGCCTACTCTCCTTCATCTTAAGGCCATTCCCCCTTGTCCTATCTATCACTACGTGGTATCGTAAAGTTGGAATTGCCCTTAGGAGTTGGGATCTCACTGATCCTTGTGGGTCCCTTCCAACTCAGGATATTCTATGGTTCTAGTCTATGATTCTAAGAAGTTCCTCCCCAGCTCTCTTGCTGGTCCCTTTGGCACTGGAATGTGCTACAGTTCTCCCCCAAGCCTTCTCTTCTCCAGGCTGAGCAGCCCCAGCTTTCTCAGCCTGTCATTATTATTCCTACTGGGTTTTTAGAAAGTGTTATGTGCTTTAGTTATACAGATGGAAAGAATATGATGGAAAAGCCTCTGAGCTGAAGGCTGCCTAGACTAGCACCCAACTACCTGCATGAGCTTTCAAGTTCAGCAGCTGCAGCACAGACATGCACTTCACCTGGCAGACTCCCTATGCACTGTTCTTGTTTCAGTTTTCAAACATTTACTTCCATAAAAATACAGAGCTGACATGAAGAACAAAGCTTTCCTGTGCTGGAAGAATCCATGTGTTCAGGAATGTATTTGTTTGATACCATTAACAGCTGATCACCCTGCACAGATGAAGCTTTAGTATCCCTACAGACCTGGAAAACGACACATTGCTTTACAGGCATATAAACATTGCTGCTGGCCATTTCTCTGAAAAAGCTTCCCCCAGGAGCCATTCCAAGGCTTGTTGTGCTGCTGCCTGAATTGGCTGGTCACTCACCAAGAGATTTCTGAAGGATGGCAAACTGCTCCTCTTCCTTTGCACGTTCCTGTTCCTCCAGGTTTTCCTTTGGAGGAAGGATACCTTTCTTGCGCAGAATGTCATTCCACTCCGTGTCTTTATTTGGATCCTGCAACAGAACAACAAATGGATGATATTTCTTCAAAGTGAACTTTACCACTTCCAGAACTCAACACAGTTGCTAAACTGGTAACTGGATGGATGCTGCCAGAAAGTCACAGTGTGAATCCTCCTGATGGCGAGGCTTCTTTCCAGCCCCAGACCTGCAGCACCATGAAGACTGACTTTGTTTTATTCCATCCCACTGACAGCACATACAGGAGGTCTTGGTTGGCTACCACAGTTTGAAGCATTGTAACCACTGCTGCATCTCTCACAAAGTGCACAAAGGGCAATGAAAGGAGAGGGTATCAGCTGGGTGACAGGGAAGCATGCTGGCCAGAGGGCTCCCTTATAGAGCCTCAGCAGGATAGGCCACCAAATCAATGGTCACTGCATCAGGAAGCACTAGTGACAAGACATACACAGGCACCAACCTTACAGACCTAACTCTCAGTACATGGGAAGCCTCCTTCTTAGATACAAGCCAGAGTGACCATGTAAGTGCTTAGAGAAATGCAAGCAGTCTCTGTCAGCCAAGCCCATTGCTAAGGATTCAGATCTAAATCTACACTAATCTAAACTATTGCTGAGATTTCACTGTAAAATAGTTGCAATAATCCTGCAAAACAAGGCCAATAGGCCCCTGTGTTTTGTTGAAAAGCTCAGTATAAGACTTTCCTATTTAGCAGGCAATTTTATTTTTTAAAATACAAGGAATCTCAGTGATAAGCACCCACTGGCTGATTGTGCTTCCTTGCTATCTTGGCCTAGGTCCACTCTGAAAACTGAACATGCCTACTGCTTTGCTATAGCTTCTCTCACTACACCTTACACTAGGTCTGTTCACAACCATATAACCCTACTTCTTCTCAGACTAAACCCCAGTACTTATGGACTACCGGGGACAGGAAGGGAGGGGTAGGGGGCAGAGGCGGAGAAGAAAAAGAAGAAAATAAATAAAGAGAACAACGTAGCTCAGCACACAGAACACCAGAATTTTTTTTTTCTGTCTCTGACCGTGGTCACCTTTCCTTCGACCCCACATTTACCATCGTTTACTAACACGCTGATGCACTGCCTGAAACGCCCACCCGCTCACTACAGCAGTGAAACAAGTACCGTACTTGCAAAAAAAGCAACAAACCGCCCCAAACCCAGCCACGGAGCTGCCGAACAACACCGCCGCGTGACAGCCACCTCCGCCCCGAGGCAGCGGCACGAACCGGGCCGTCCCCACCCCGGCTGCCCCGGGCACTGGGCCGGGGAGGGCGGCCCGTGGCTGTCAGCAGGGCCTCGGCCCGGCCGGGCTCGCCCCGCAGCACCACCCGCACACGGCCGGGTGCGGGGACACGGGGGCACCGCGGCTGCTCACCTGCATCNGCCGGCTGGGGCGCTTGGAAAGGGCCGCGGAATTGTTTGGGTTGAAAGGCACCCTGAGGATCATAAATCCCCCTGCTGTGGGCAGGGACACCTTCCAGAAAACCAGGTTGCTCTAAGCCCCATCCAATGGCCTAGAATAACCATGCTTGAGCAGGGAGGGTGGACAGATGACCCACCGTGCTCCCTGCCAATCTTATTCGGTGATTCCCTGTAACTTTTCTCTTTCCACTTCACTGAGCCTTTTTTATCCGTTTGCATTTCATACCCTGCTTTATTTCCCCGGTGGTTTGTCTGCTTATTTTTCTTTCCCTGATCTGTTAAAAAAAAAAAAAAAAATCAAGCCTATATTATCTATTCTTATTAGACATAATTAGCTGTACTAGTAATATTGTTAGGATTGGATCATAGCCAACTAACATTACCAGAAATTTGTCTCTAGATAGTTACGGTTTTTTCGGTTTTGAGTCCGTGTTAAAGTATCACTCAGAAAACACTGAGAAGTGTGTTGAGTGCGGTGACCCGAATCTGCTTGGGATCAACACCCCATTCCATACAAATGGACACCTAGGCCTGCCCTTTCAAAGAACTGAGTAGATCTTTTCAGTTTGCTTCTCAAAAGCACACAGCAGAGAAGAGGGAAGAGACCTGCTCCTGCCTCACTTCCCCTCTTTTTATGCTCTAGCACAATGGCCAGGATGCTCGCCCAGAAAGGGGGAGCCCAGATCTCAGTCCCCAGAAAAGGACCCTAAAGAATCTGCCAGCAGGCCTTAAGACTGTATTTGGGCATGTGGAGGAAGGACTGTCTCAGCTCTGGCAAGGGCTGAAATGAAAATTCAGAAGCCCCACTTCCACATGCCGTAAGATCACGGGCAGCCCATTAACAGCCAGTTATTCTGAGGTGGGCTGGCCACTTTCCCTGTGCTAAGTCTTGGTTACTGAAGGGAAGGCACAGCCCCCTTTTCTGCCTTTGAATTAGAAGAAATGAACAGCTATGCTTTGAGAGGACATTAGTCCTTATGGTGAACATTTGGACATGCAGAGGATACCCCATACCAGTTGGCCAATGCCCTGAGGTGGTGGGAAACTCAACCTCACTCAGCTTGGACTAAATGCTCATCCTTGTGGGAAAAGTGGGTGAGTGCCACAAATACAGGTGCTGTGAGGCTCTGACCCACAGTTGGTATCTGGCAGGCAGAACCAAAGGTTGAGTTGCTCATGACAGTTTTGTTTGAATGTTTTGCCAGAGCCTGGGCTTCTGGGAGTACCCTCTAATTTAAATAGTCATCTTCTGTGGCTGAAATATTGTTCACACCCATGGCTCTTGTATGTTGCTAGTTGGAACCTACTTTGAATGCCAGAGAACAAACACAGAAAGAGTATGAGCAGGAAGTGAGCACTCATTTTTTTAAAAGGTGCTCAGAAATATTCCTTTGCATGAGGTGAGATTTTTGCCCAGGTGAACGGAGAGGAACTAGCCAAGCACCCAGAACCACAGTAAACCCTGAGCCCCATCTGGGACAGAGTTACCAGAAGAGGGGGCAGAAGCCTAAGTCTTAGGAGCAGCCCCATCACATCACTTGGTGGGGCTCAGACACAATGTGAACCAAGCATTACTCTGCCCAGGACACATGTAAAGCAAAACACAGTTTCCCCCTCCCACCCAACTAAAAATATATTTATAAAGCCCAGTTTCCCTCTGTACTTTTTTTATCCAGCTTCATCAGGAAGGAGAGGACTGTTTTTACACGTAGCCTACAGACAGAAATACTCCAGCCAGAGTGGGTGAGAACTGGCAGTGTCATAGTGAGACTGAAATGTAGCTATGGCTCAGCCCTTGGAGACAGCCTGCCTTCTTCCCCCTCTCCCCAGCAAATTTGCTTCTGAGCAGCTGTAACATATTTCCTCATTTTGCCCCAAATCAGGGATTAGGTGAAGGAAAATGAAGCATGTGTGCAAATGACTCATTAATTATCCAGGTGACCCACTGATGAGGAGAAAAAGTTGCTAATAAAAAGGTTCTTGGCCCAAGGGTAGAGGTAGTGGTGTTATGTGGTTTGTCTGTGGTTGAGGCCAGGTTGTAGCAAGGCACAGACTAGGAAAAAATAAGAATTTTTGAAGGTAATGTGGTTCATTTTTCATTTATAATATATTGTGGAAGATTTGGAGTTGTTGTGAGCTTCGTGTTGTTTTGTAAGTTAGCTGTCTCTATTGTACAGTATGCCTGTACTGTGAGTAGTTTAGAAAAAGTATTGTCTGGTAATAGGGATAAGGAGTTATGGTTTGGTTTGCTTGGATTTTATTAGGGGCTGGGATTTTTTAATTTTTACTTTTTTTTCACCTTCTTCTCAAAGCTTATTCTGATTTTTCTTAAATACTTAAACTGCTCTGTAAAAATCCTAGATATTAATGTAGTGATGGGTGTTCTTATATATTGCAAACAGCTGTGCTGGAAACTAACTGTCCTATTTACTCATAGACTAGAAATGTTATTTAAATGAGTATTTTTGCTACTCCAGTTGTAAGAGTATTCTAGCTGGGCTGAATTTCCTTTGTCATGAGGAAGTAGATGGTAATTTCTATTCTTCAGTCTGCATTGTGCTGTCCAAATCAATTCATCCTTTTCGTAGTGCAGAAGATCTCCAGTAGTACTCTCATGGCAGCCAGAGAATAACACTTGTGGAATTAATGTAAAACTCTGTATGAAAATGTCCTGGAGTATTTTGGGTATAACAAGCTGTGGGCTGCCAGAATTTTTCCATTTTTAGATTTAAAATGGAGGAAAGTTCTAACTTGATAGTAGAAGTTATAATACAGATTCCTCTTGGAAGAAGAGATAAGCTTGGCCTCAAGACAGCTTTGAGGTAACAGTTGGGGTGTTTAAAAAAATCTTACTGGAGAAGATCTACTGTGCCTCAATCCCAAATACATTCCAAGTAGTAGGGTAAAGCCTTTCTTCTGAGCCCTTCATATCTAACTTCAGTAACCCTTGACAGGTTTTGCAATGAGATTCTTCTCCTAAAAGGCAGGCTGTAAAAGGGCAATAACAGTTAAAATTTTAGCTCTGCTCTCGATGAATTGTGGTGAGCTCTTTCCTCAAGAAAAGCATGAGCTTTCTCCTTGATGTGGAAGAGCCAAAAGGGTAACTGACCTTGGCGTTGCCTTCTCTTGCTATCCATTAGCTGTAGCCCAAGCACCCAAGTATTTTGAAGACCTCCAGCCCTCTGTGTCTCCTTACCTGTCAGAATGTCTGGACGTGGAAAGAAACAAGCAGTGGCTGGCAAGCCTGGAAGTGCATCAAGGAAAAGCAAATCAGCTAGGGCAGGTCTGCAGTTCCCTGTGGGTCGTGTCTATAGATTCCTCCAAAGAGAGAAGTACGCCAATAGGATTGCTTCTGGCGCTGCCATCTACCTGGCTGCAGTCATGGAGTACATGGTAGCAGAGGTCCTGGAGCTGGCAGGGAATGCTGCACACGACAACAAGAAAACAAGGATCCTGCCCAGGCACATTCAGCTGGCTGTGAGAAGCGATGAAGAGCTGAACAAGTTCTTTGCCTGTGTGACCATTCCTCAAGGCGGGGTTTTACCAAATATCCTTTCTCAGCTGCTTCCAAAGAAAACTAGTAGAAATGTTGCTTCATCTCAGGAGTATGGTGGTAGCCGGTGAAACTTGCTTTTCCTGGTCTGGTCTGTGCACTTATGGATGATGGGACTCAGTACCACTAATTTGTACGTGTTTGCTTCTTTGTCAAGTATTTTGCCTATTTTGTCAAGTATTTTGCTAATTTTAAGGCATTTTTAAAGCACGTAACAAAGTTTCTAGAATGCAACACTGGTCTCCTTTTCTCTTTTCTCATGGATGGAAGAGCAGAGAAAATATTAAAAAAAAAATAGCCTAGCATAGCACCTGAATAACTTTTCTAAAAAAGTCTAATGCATGCTTACTTTTGAAAATATGTTATGGGTAAGTGTTGTGAAGCAGGGAGAGGAGTGAAGACACACTGCTATTCCTGTGAACTTTTCTTCCATCTAGCACAGATTCATGGTGCAATTAGTTCAGTGCCTCAGAGGTTATTGAACTCTGCTTTAGAAGTTAGTAACCCTGTGCTTTTTAAAGCCTTATTGCTCATAAAACTGTACTGAGCATCTGCTTCTCTTTAGGCTGCTCCATCGTTACTCCAAGTCTCTATAATGGCAAAGCATGCAGAAACTGTTGAAGCCATGTCTTCTCTCTTAACACAGATAACCATTTTGGTGTTTGTCCACTGTACAAAGTTATCAAGAATGTGATAAGGGGTCTACCCCCCTTCTCCTCTCCCTAGTCCATTAGTTTTCCTCTATGGATTCGTAAATTTTTTTAAATAGTCATTTTTGCATCTTTTCAAAAAAGTAAAATGACTCTTCCACACTCAGGGGCATTTAACTTACTTTGACTGTAATTAACAAGTAACAGTTCCTCTCAAAGGAAACTTGCTCTGGTATTTGCTTTATAGCATGTTCCTCCTTAGAGCCTATTCATTGTGTTCTTCACTGTACCAGGACACTGTGCTGGGGCAACAGGAGGAGGAAAAGGTCAAGTAGAAGTTGTTGTTGAGAGAAATATTTCTGAAGTGGTGAGAAACTGTCAAATGTGACAATGGAGATGAAAATGCTGTAAAAATAGAATGAGATAGATACATGACCATGAAGAAAAGAGCAGCATAAATGTCAGCAGGAAGTGAATGTAAAATTTGTGTGAGGTAGCATTTCACAATAGAATAAAGCAAAGAGTAATTCCCTGTGTGGCAGGAAGAACTGGATGATACTCTTTTGTTTACACTATAAAGGTTGTCAAGCAAGAGGAATGTCAGGATACTTTCCGGCCGTCCTGGCTCTGCATTTATACCTGCTGTCCTGTTACTTACACAACAGAACTAGTGATATTTTCTAGACGCGTTCTTTCTTCCACAACACTTGTTAAAAGTGAATGCAGCTCATTAAGCTTCAAAGCAGCCCTGGCAGGGGCCACCAGCAGATCAAATGTTCTGCTGCTCAAGAGGAAATAAACACAGTTATGGCACTTCACTGCTGCCTTACAACACAACAGCAGTGAAATTATAGATCCTCAGAAACCTGGGGATATAACAATGAAAAAAGTTGGGTTGGTTTGTTTTTTTCTACAGGTGTTGCCAGTCTGAGAGGGGAAAAATGCAGAAATCAGTTTTGGCACACAGTTTTGCAAAGCATGCAGAGGAGCACTTAAACATTTAATGGAATAGCTCTAATTAAACTGATAAATAATGATGTATTCATGTAACCAGAAAACAAGTTTTTTTCCAAGGATAAATTCTCTAATTTCATCATAAGGTAAGCTCTCAACAAGTATTACTAGTCTATTATGGTCATTAATATCATTATTTCCTCTAAGCATAGGCATTGGGAGCAAGTTCAGACAAATATCCAGATCATCAACATTTGGCTTCCTTGGAAAGTTGGGGTTGTATCCAGGTTGATTAATAGGCACTCTGGATGATTTTGAACAGGAATGCAGAGTATCACAGCAAAACTTTGAGGCTAAGTAATCATACCCTTTTTTCACAAAGAGGGAAGATAGAAAGGTGTCATCTTAGTAGTGTAGATGTTTAGCTTCATACCCACAGGTAAGTCCTTTTTCAATCAAGTGCTTGGATGTATGGAAATTGTACCCCAGGTGGTTCTAATGAACTTGTGTTAAAAACTTTCTTTCATGTAATACAGTATAGAAGATCCTCTTCAAACCACAAATCTAACAGAAATAATTTTGCTTGTTCTGTTGATCACCAAAGTGCTCATTTACTTTGACAAAACAAGACATTAATTGCATGGTACTTTAGCACATGACTAGTTCTCTCATGTCTCATGCTATAGGATTCAACTTAGCTCAGTCCCCTGTAGCTGAGGCTGGTATGCGACTTAGCTGCAAATCAAAGGAAAAAAACCATTCAAAACACAGCTCCTCTGGCATCTCTCTTATTACGGATGCTGCAAAACACATTTATCTTGATGTGATGTTACTTTCCTAACTCAGTTATGTCATGGTGCCAGTGTCTGTCAAGGAAAATAGATGTCTTCAATAACACCCCCTAGAAAATGTGCGTACATGGTGCTCCACAATTCAGTGAAGTGGTGGGCAGATGGAAGCATGGAGGTGAAATGACGCCTGGAAGAACTCTTCTTCTTTTACCTGTCTAGAGGACTGGATGCTGTTGATGGATGTCTTAGTTGTGCAGAGTGCTTGTAGTTCACTCTGCATTGGGACTTGTGTGTTTATAAGCTTGATATCTTCTGTCACCTTCACTTTCTCTGTAAGGAGAGGAAACATCCCAAATCATGGCCTCGGAGACTCTTGTCTTGGCGAGCACAAGGTCTGAACTCATTCACTACCCGAACTGGTCAAAGCCCAGCGCACGGTGGAGAGGGGTAGGGCCCGGCGTGCCTCTGCCTTGAACATCCCGAATTTGATCCTGGCATTGCCCTCTGCTGACCAGTCCCAATATTGCAATTCCTAAACACGTCCTCCTGGAAGTCAACTGCTGCTCTCGTGAAAGTCAGAGTAGTGAATTTGGGTTGGAATCTGAGATTACATAGTCTTTGGAACTATGCAGACTATACAGAGCTGTGAAAATGAAGGAAAATATGTAATATAAGACTACTGAGTCATAGCAAAAGCTATTTTTGGTGTTTTTTTCACTTCGTGGAGTCTCTGGTGAAATCCAGCAGGGTAAGTGGCTGTGGCACATCAGTTCACACCAGGGTCATGAGAGGACATATGACCTTGGTGCTGTGCTGAATGAGGCTCCTGAATGTTGCTTCTTTTCTGATGGATCACACATGATTGCCTGTGGGTGCTCTGAGGTCGATTCATGTGTGTTCTGCATTTTTGCATTTTCTTTTGGAAGTTCTAGTCCATGTTTAGGTATTTCTCTGGTTGGTATTTAGATAACCATACTCCAGAAGCCTGTATTTGTGTACACATCTTTCAGTGCAGTAATCAAGCAGGTACTATCTGAACTGCTCTGTAGTAACCCCTGGGTGCAGAAGCTTTGTGGTAAAGATATGCAAAATACTTTTCTTTAAAGTTTGCCTTATGTTGTCATTCAGACTTCCTGTACTGATCTCTTAGCAGGTTGAAGGCTAATAGGGAGATGGTGTTTGGTGTGCAAGGCTTTTTGCACAAGAGAAATATCAAAACTTTAGGTGGTGAATCATAACCTGCTATAAGATCAGTCATATTTTTGGTTTTGTACACTGGAAAAAGTAGATCCAGAAGTGACTGAAGAAGGAGACTTAGCTCCTTCTGGTTGTTCAGTGCAGAAATCTATCCGGGTGATAGATATATAGATTAAGACAGTTTATGCAGTCCAACCCAGTCAAAGATATGTTTCTGCCCTGTTTAATAAGGTAGAGGGATGGCAATTGCAATGTGTGAGTTGTCTGGAACAGGTAAGTAAGTCTTAAGAGTGATCTCCACATAAGCAATGAGTAGATATCCTGGAATCACTGCTTGACTCTAAGATCCCAGCAAATAAGTAAACACAGGCATTGATGAATGCTGAATGGAATGGTGAGCTTAAAATGAAGCATTTTGTCATTCCCCTCCTCACACTTTCCTTCTTGAAAATCAACCCCACTTCATTCAGAGTTCCAACTTTCCTTTCCTCTTTGCTGGTGGTTCCCCTTTCTTCTCCTGTATTGCTCTGTGCATGAAGCCTTACCTATATTCAGTAATGCAACACCTCTCCTGTGACAGTCTCTACAGTTTCTTATTCATGCCATGTTGTATTTTTATGTTCTTCTCAACACTATGATATTTGACTGTCTACAGTTACCCATGCCCTTTACTGCAAAGCTGCAATTGATTATTCTTCACTATGTGTAATCACTTCCTTTCATCCCCAGTGAGCTGTACATATTTTTTCCCATATGTATCTTTGCCAAGATCATTCTGAATGCTGACTGTGTCCTGCAGCATTGCCATCCCTCCCAGCTTGCAGTTACCTGAAGATTTAGTAAGTGAGCACTTCCCTGTGGGAGCTGAGAAGGGAGTGAGGCTGTCCAAGGCACAAGATCACGAAGGGACCAGAGAGAGGGAAGTAAAACACCAAGGTTTTCCTCTTGTGCTTCGTGCTCTGTCTCTTTGGTCAGCAGCGTGTCGTGAGGCCAGGCAGCGCTTGCTCCCCCACGGACGAGTGCATTTCCAGGTCCCTTGCTGTGCACTCTGCTAAGCCCAGCTCCAGCAGGCCAGGCTTTTAAGGTCCTAGGCCAGGCTTTTAAGGTCCTAGGCCAGCCTGAAGTGATTTTCAAGTCAAGTTAGGTGGCACAAAGGTGTGCACTCCTGACCATTCCTGCCTTTCCAAGAGCCTACCGAGCTATTTGTAACCACATGCTCTAAGCTGTGGCAACCGGATTCAGGAGTTGATTAAGTGCTACAAAAAAATTCCCCTTTGCAGCTGAAACTTGTTGCCTCTCAGTGTAATTGAATATCCCTCCTTGCTGCTTTTTATTACCAGAGGATGGATAAGCACCCAATTTACTCTTCTAAACACACTCATTACTTTGTATACCTTGTCATGAAACTCTTGATTTGTCTCTTCTCTGCCTGACAGTGAGAACTGAGCTTTCACCTCTTTTTCTTGAAGAAATATTTCTGTGTTTCTTATTGTTGTTGTCACCTGTGTCTGCACTCCTGAATTTCTGCTGTGGGTTTTGAAGTGGGATATTCAGAAAAGGGTTTCAAGCCAGAGATGACCTTTGCATTTCTATATTACTAATTTCTCTTATTTCATAGGTGACATTTGCATTGCCCCAGGGAGCAAAGATTTCCACTGAGCAATGAACAAGAGCTCTTCCGTGCTTTTTATGGAGGAGCCACAGTTACTACAGATATGTGACTGAGGAACCTGACAGGTTCTTGCCTGCAAATTACCACCTATTTATCAATCTTATTTAAGTTTCAAGGCCCAAATAGATGTTATTCTTGAAACCTGTTGTGGGTGAAGGAAGCCATTGCTGACTGTGAGAGCACAGCACGAGCTGCCTGTGGTGCAGTACTGCTGTGGTTTAACCCCAGCCAGCTTGTTTACTTTCCCCTGCAGACTGGGGAGAGAATTGAAAGGCTAAAAGTGAGCAAAGCTGTGGGCTGAGATAAAGACTGTTAAATAGGTAAAAGCGAAGCAGAACAAGGAATTCATTTACTGCTTTACATCAGCAGGCAGGTGTTTAGCCATCTCCAGGAAAGCCAGGCTCCATCATGCCTAACTGACTTGGGAAGACAAACACCATCACTCCAAAGGGGTGTGTGTGTCTTTTTCTCCTCCCCAATTTTTATTGCAGAGCATGACAGCATGTAGTGTGGGATATCCCTTTGGCAGTTGGGTCAGCTGTCCCAGCTCTGTCACCTCCCAACTCTGTGTGCACCCCCAGCCACCTCACTGGTGGGGTGGGAAACAGGTCTTGAGATTGTGTAAGTGCTGCTCAGCAATAGCTAAAATATCCTGGTGTTATCAACACTCTTTTGGTCACAGGTCCAAAACACAGCACCATAAAAGCTGCTATGAAGCCAATTAACTCTATCCCAGCCAATACCTGTCCAAATACTTATGCAGAACTGAGCAAAACTTGATACTTTTCAGCTTTGGCCTCTGAGCTGAAACAAGCCAGAAGTGCCATCGCAGTGCTTTTGTGTCATTATCTCTTATTTATTTGCATTTCCAGAGTGCATCCCCACCATTTTTATTTGGCTTAGTTGTTCCTTCCAGAGGGACATCCTAACTGGTTCCAGATAACTGAGAAGCCAGAGGAGCCAGCATCCCTTTCCAAGGGTGAATAATTTCCTACAGGATTTGACAACAGCAACAGGGTGCTGTGAGGGCACAAATAGGCCACATTTCTCTGAGCAGCCTGCCTGGGAACCCCCCCACCCCACCAGCACCCTCTTCCCAGGAGCTATAATTCAGCCAGGTCTTGACCCTGTTAGAGGCTGAAGTAAATAGCATGAAATTGTAGTCATGTCATAGAATAACTGAGGCTGGCAGGGACCTCGGGAGGTCTCTAGTCTGGTCCCAAGCAGGAATTCAGACCAGATGTTGTCTACTCTGGTCTTGAAAATCTCCAAGGACTGTCTTCTCTGGACAACTGGTTGCACTGTCTGGATATTTCAACCTCTCTTGCTTCAGCTTATGCTTGTTGCTACTTGTCCTCCCACCCCACACTGTGAGGAGCCCAGCTGTCTCCTTGATGACCCTCATATGCACTGCAGGGTCTATCAGATTCCCCTGAAGGCATCCCTCCTTCAGGCTGAACCAGCCCAGTTGCCCTTGCATCTCCTCAGGAGCAGGTGATGCAGTTCTCATCACCTTGGAGGCCCTCCCTCCAGTTTTTCCATGGCTTTCCTGTATTGTGAGGCTCCAAACTGAACACTACCCTAGATGCAGTCAACAATTGCCAAACAACTTATCACTTCTCTCTATTTGCCAGCCAAACTTTTGTTAACGCAGCCCAAACTGGGAACTTGCCCAGATAAAACACCACAAAACAACAAAACACAGTTATCTCAGGGTTTGTTTTTAAAGGTGTCTCCAAATCTGGTTCACATGTGGCTGTGCCAGTGTAACTGAAAGGGTACTATGCCATAGTAGCCAAAGAGAAGGAGGGATAACAACGGGCTTGAGGAATCCAATGCTCTATTCAGGAATTGCAGCCTCATTTGTATCCCCAGACCCTCAATTTTACTATGCTCTTTTCTTCCTAAGGAAGTAACTGCTTAGTACTTGAAGTTTTGTGTCCATAAATGTCTCCATGTACCAAAACACTCCATACAGTGCAAACACAATCAGCTGCACTACATTTTTAAATGCATGATTTCAGGAGAAAAGGGCAGATGTTCAGATTATTTCTCAAAAGTGCCTCATTTGTGCTTTATGATAGCCAGTAAGGCAAGACTGAAAAAAATACATGATCTGATCAAATAATGTCTGTGTGTAGCAGCACTACTTGTTCCTCTTCTTTCAAAGTGCTTTGGATTCATCAATTATCACACTCAAGTGCTTAGTTACTCAAAATAAATTATTAGAATGCCTGTGATGGTTTTAATATAGTGTTGTTTGGGATGCCTATTCTGAAATAATGGGGAAATATATTACCTAGTCAAAAGGACAATGACCCTGTTGAAGAAGAGGTTATAAAATTCACTGTTGGATTTGAAAATTTTTGATATTGAGATTATTGATTTCCTTTGATTACAGCTGGCACCAGGCAATGCTATACTATAGCCCAAGGAAGCCTAGTACGGGCCTCAATAAAAAAAGGACAACAAAAAGAATTACTGATTGCAAATTTATTACATGGAACAGCAAATTCCAGACAACTGAGTCACATAATAGACAACCAGTGCAATGGGAAGTCTCTTTCCTTTATGTAAACCAAGTCATCGAGCTGGTAAATCAATCCATGAACTTCATATTCCACGATGTTCTGAAATGAATTAACACAGTGTCATATTTTATGTTGAGATGTTGATGTGAATATGACTTAGTACCCAATTCGGTACATGTGGTTCTTCTCAAAGTTAGAAATTAAATAGCTTCAGATTCTAATACCAGAAGATTAAGATGTTTAAAAGTTTAGATAGCCACCCAAATCTGTTCTTTTTACTCAAACATGAATCTTCCCTCCTCACACAGTTCTCTTTCTACCATGGTGTAACCCTGCTGACCTTCTTTTAGAGTATGGAAGCATGACAAAGAAAACCATCCCTTTGTCAAGGGTGTGCACTCTAAGTCTGTGAGCATGAAAAAACCCCACGTTTCTGTCAAGACAACTCTCAGTGGCCATATGAAATGTGTGTACCTAGATTGGTACTAGGTTTGTAATGCTTCTCAGTACCTTCTTTTGTCATGAGGATCATCATTAGTGAAAAGGCAGAAGAAATTCTTGATGCTTTTGGTTGCCTACTTACCACTGCCTTCAATAGTTCTTCCATTTCGAGGCTGAAAAATATAATAATTAGATGATTGTAAAGAAGTAATGGATTACAGACCTATAAGCACACCAAAAATACGTTCCTATCATGCAGACAGAGGACTGCATAAGACTGTAGTAAGATTTTCTTTAAAGCAACATGTCAAATGCCAGGGGTTCCATGCAGGGTGGGTTATGCCTTTGAATATGAGAAATTTCCATTCAGCCTCTGCCCAAAAACCTAAACATTCTGGCTTTAATTATTCTCATTCAGGGTTTGGGTCTCAATTCATTGGGTAGTATAGGCACATGCCTAAGAAAGAGCATATAAATACCAGCACTGAAAGAACCTGGATGGACACACTTGAAACAACAAATAACTTGAAATTAAACATAAATGACTGCTGAATTGGTACTCTGGTTACCTGACATGACCTACTTTACAATATTTTAAGTTTTTTTAAATGTGTTCAAGATATTCCTAAAAATTAGTTTGGTGTTAATCAGGGTGGGTGTGTCTAAACCAGCACATTAGGCATTCGACCATGTCATAGCTCAGCAAGCCCATGGGTGAAAAGCATGACAGAAATTATGATAATTTTGCTTTGGCTTTTCACTGTTATGCAGTGTGACTTCACTTGCTGCCAGACCTCTCAAACCAGGTGGACACTCAGCTCAGGCACATGTTTGATCTAATTTATTTAGCATCAGTGCACCTTGACAGCCTCAGAGATACAAGCCACATGGATGATTTGGCTCAAGATAAAACATTTGCAGAGGCACATCCTCAAACAAAAAGAAGCGTTTAATCCATTAATACCGCAGATCTCATTATCTTGTCATCTTTTAGTCAAACCAGAGCTTTTTGAGCAAACGGCTCCATAAGCTTTCAAGCAAGAGTTATTTGGCCTCTCTTCAAAACAACTGCAGCAAGAATTTGTGAAACAGCTGCTCATCTGTGAACATATAACAATGTCCACTATTAAGAATCTTTAAAATGAAGAGATTCAGATACCCTGAAAAGGAAGAAAGGCCGCCCCAGACTTCCATGACTGTCCTGTAAAATCAAACACAAACAATAACAAAATACTTTAAACTCAGTTCCATAGATCTGTTGCCAAATTCTACCATTCTATCAGAGTATCGGTAATTTGGGGCCTTTTTCAGCAGCATGCAAATAAGGTGTTGATAGTCCCCAATGCCCATTCATCTGGAATGCTGATTAAAAATTAACACCTGAAGGACATTGTGTCTAGTGTAAATATAACAAAGTACCATAATTAAAGATTCACAGGGTTTAGAAGATATAAAAAAGAAAGCTTTACGCATCGGGTATAAGCAGGGTCAGCACAGATCACTTCCCAACCACTGAAAAAAACCAAGCTGACTTTAAAAAAGCAGCAAAAGAAACAAGGAAAGGGACACACTTCCCTACCCACTGCTACTGCCACTGCTTGTCTTCACATTTACATACCTTCTTTGTAAACTTTGCAGAAGCAATCTGTGATTCCTGCAAGTGGACACTGTAAGTTAATCAAGATGCCGGCATGTTTTGGTCTGTTACAGTGACCCTCTATTACTGATGAGGTTGGTACACTCCATGTGAGAAGAGAGATAACCTTACACTTATCACAGACTGATGTAAGAACAGCAGCAAACTGATCTTTTTAAAGATTGATGTGAAGCCTTGCCTGGAATGTTACTCTGTTCATTACCATCATTCAAAAGGCTTCCCTCGCTGTACAGCAAAGTGTAGCCGTGCTCTGGGGGGTGAAGCAGAGCTCAGCCTGGAGCTCCACTCCTCAGGCTTGAATTGTACTGGTAGCTCTTACCTTGTTAAAATATGGCTGCTCTTCACCTTTCAGACTGCCTTTGGTTTTAACCCAGAAAAGATTGCTGGGTCTAAGCCTTCCCCTGCACTCTTTATTCTTCAGAAAATTGCTTATTTTCCTACTTAGCCTTACTTCAAGGAAATGTTCCCCATGACTTTATGTGAGCAGACTAAGTTCAACATGTAATGCAGCCCTGAACCTGCCGCCTGGTTTGGGAGTCCTGCCCATGACATAGCTGCCAGGCTGTGCTCCCAGCCAGCCACAGCCACAGCTGTATCAGTGAGTGGGTTTAGTTACCTGCAGTGGGCTTGAAAAACAAACACATGTAATGGGCTAGGATGTGAAGACGGGGTGAGAATGCAGGAAAGCCTGTGGATGGGAAACTGCAGAGAAGGAATTTTAAAAGACAAAATACACAGGCAAGAAATAGGGAATCATAGTTCAGGGTATGAGAAAAAGATTTATTTGGTTCAAGCTGCAAGACAATTTATAGAGCAACTGACATCAACTTACAGGGCTATGAAATACTAGGGAAGAAAAAAAGGCTTGCTCAATCAAGGTGCTTTAAAGTATGAAAAGGAGGAGACTACTACAGAGAGACAATATGAATGCTACCCTTGTTCTGATATGATTATTACATACCAAGCAAAGGTAGAGATTGACTCATTACTTAGCCTGAAGTTTCAACTATCCTAACTAATTTATAACAGGTGAGAGATTACTGTGTGAAAGAAATATGGTAAAAACTGAGCTTCTAAACAATTCTAGGATGGAAATTTCAAACACACAGTGAAGTGATGGTGATGTAGCTGGGTTTAGATAGCTCTTTTTGCTTTCTTTGAAAGTACCATCTACAAGGCTTACCCAAAGATTAGACAGTGATGTTAAATAGTTTTAGTTCTCACAAAATATTTTAAATTTCCCAGGTGGGGTTCAAGTCCCATTCAAGCCCAAATTGCCATGGATTTCACCTTCCACAGTGCTGAGGCCTCATTCCTTCTCTTGAAACCCCATCTACCTTCTCTATAGAATCTATAACTGAGTATTTTTTTTTTATTCACAGAAATATAGGATAATGTAGAAAGTTAAGTTCAGCTGACATTAGGATTTCATAACTTTTTCATTTGGTTCACTACATACAGACTCATGTTTGTAGTGTCTTCTCGAGATTCCTTGTGGGCTAAGAAAGTACAACTTCATGTAACATGAGATTTGATCAGCTGGGTAAAATTTCACATAGTTCTTTTTCCGTATTTCACATATTTACTTTATCTGCTGCTTTACTCAGACCACACCTAGAAATCATATTGCAGACATGTAGCTCATATTTTTTGAAAGGATATTGTGTGAGATTCAGCTTCCAATGTTGAGGACACAATTTTTTTGCAAAGTTAGTTACTAAAATAGTAACCAGGAATAGGACTCTGTTCAAAGTTACCAAATGATTCTGGATGTTCCCTCATTAGCTAAGCTCTGGAAGCATAAGAGTCAATAGTAAACTCAAAAACATTTATTAGACATTTAAGACTGAAATGCTAGAATTTTTTATACAATCAGCTTCAGTATTGTAGAGTTTTATGACTGCTTCAGGAAAGCATGCTTGGAATTAATAAGCTAAAGACACTGGCAAGAAGAGATATTGAAATGCATTTCAAAATACTTTCTATTATTGTCTTGCAGGATCTACTCCTGTTTTGAAACAACGGAGGACTCGGCCTCCACAAGTAAACTGGCCTTTTTAGCTTATACCCAGTGGCTGAGTGAATTTTATGAAAAGGTTCTTAATGAAGTGGTGATAATAAAAAAGTGATACCAAGCAGAACTGACATTGACGTGGGTCCTTATATGACTGCACCAACAAAAAAGAACTATACTCAGTAACGCCTCAACTTAATCTCTTTAATCTGAGTCAGAAACACAAAGAAACCCCAAGATCAAATAGAGTATTAAAATCAGTAAAGCAACTCATACACCTCCATTTTCAGCACGCTATAAGGTATGCTATTGGTCCAATGTTATGTATCTTTTTAGGATATTTAACCCTGTGTTATTCAAAACAGAGGGTCAGGTTAAAATACTCTGACTGTAAGTGCATGCTTTGGTTCTTGAGCTCTAAATTGGTGAAAACCAGCAATTTTCTATAAATAATTTAAAGTAACTAAGAATTACATGCAAACTACTAACAAGAAGAAAATATTTTATATACTCTCCTACATCTCTTAAACCATCACACTATTAGATTATACATTATTGTTTGGAGAGAAATGTCAGAAAGTTGATCATGGAGTGGTTGCTTTTTAAGTTTAACAAGGGGGTGCTTGAAAACAAAAGAAGCAATTGCACCTTACCTCATTTTTATGCATGCTGTTGAATATGGAATAACAGAGGTCCAAAACAGTGCTGGAGATCTGGAAAAAAAAGCAGTATTTTAATGCATTTACTGGGAGAATGTGGTGTACATGGTTTGATGGAAAACAGGCTTGATTCCGATCCTGAATCAATTTAGAATGAGCACAGTTCACTAAAAACACTCAGAGCAGAGGAAAACTTACTTATGCTATTATGAGCTGAAAAATTAGTCTTTTGTTTGAGGAGAATACACACAATACAACAGTTGTCAATACAGTCTGGTGCTATAAAGAGATCTAAATCAACCTGTTATATTTAAAATACATTTTTCTATGCTAGTTCTTCTAGGGATAGCTTTGGTTTATGGCATGTTTAATCTGTGCTCATTTTCACCCACAAGCATTTCAGTCAATCAATGCTATAATCTTTAATTATGAATACTGAATTATACCGTCCCATACTCTTTGCCACAGGACAGGGATTTGCTTATGCATGCAATCACATCAGATGGGAAATACAGCTTCAAAGGAAGTGAGGTGTAAGACACCTGAAAAACAGGCTCTGGGATCTGTTTTCTACAAGTTTTCATTCACAAAACTGTAAGATTTCAGAAAGGAAAAAAATCAGCACAAAATGTTCAAAATTTCCAAATACTTCCTGATCCTGCAAATATTTTTCTTCCCACTTTGAAAATGACCCTTGGGCTTGATATTAAATGCAGTGCAGCTGATCTTTCACGTAGTAATTTTTTCTTTTAAAGTGTTTGTAAGCTTTGGGCCAGCAGAAACGATCTGTGAAAATTTCCCCCTTCTCCCCTCTCCTCTGAGCACCTCAGAAAAAACCCATCCACCCACCAAGCACCGAGCCAGGACCACACAGGACCTTTAACTCCTGCAGGACTGTCCGGCACTTCTTGCTTCAGTGTTAGCTACTACTGGCATGGCAAGAAATGAAAAATAAACCCGTGCTTTCCATTAGGTCGGCATTAGCTTCACAAGGAGGAGAGCACATACACCAAGAAATTAGCTCTGCTCTCCAGAGCTGCTGGCTCTCTGGCGGAGGCTCTGCCACCTGCAGACATCGATGCTCCGGGTTATACAGGACAATTAGTATGTCTGGAAGAGAGAATCTCAGCAGATTAAACACATTACCAGAGTCAGATTACCTGGGGCTGATCGGACATTTCCATCCACTGACTGAAACACAGTGCCAGTTGCTTTAAAAATTAAGAATAGACATTATCAGTGAGTCTATCATACCTTCAGACCTGCGTTTTCACTCAGGAAGTCGGGACTGGCTCGTTATTAGCCTGTCCAGCTTTTGCTGACCCAGGTATGCCGTTCTGCACCCGGCTGCCCACCACAGCCCTGCCCATACCTGTTCCACCTGCTGCTGCGGGCGGCACAGGGCGCCAGCCTCCCTCCTCCCTTTACCAACCCCCCCAGGGTATTTAATACGGCATTGCCAGTCCGTTGCCGATTTCCTACCTCTTTTCCCTGCCAAAGACGAGTCTCGTTTTCTACCTTCCCCGTCTCTACCCTACCTCTCCACCGCGCATCGCTGTCAGACGACAATGACAGACGTACCTGGTTTTGGGGCAGCTCCACACCGTCCCGGTAGCGCGAGAAAGGCTGCGGGAACCCTGCGGGACGGGACACGGATGTGTCGGGATGCCGCGGAGCCCAGCCCCGACGGCGCTCCTCTAGAGGAGCCGACCCTTTCCGCGGCTTCTCTCGCATTCCCCCTGACCGCGGTGCCGGGACGTACCTGAGCCCCGCGAGAGGACGCAGAGGCAGCAGGCGGCCAGGAGCCAGGGCAGGGCGGGCGGTGGCGAGGCCATGGTGGGGCGGGGATGGACGGACGGGCGAGCGGACGGGCGTCTTTATGGGGACGCGCCGAGCCCCATATGGAGCCGCCGAGCCAATGGGCTCCGGGGCGGTCCCAAACACCGCTCCCACTGTCGCTCCCGGTGTCGCTCCCGCTGCCGGACAAGCACTGCCGCCCCCACCGCCCCGCGGCTGGGCCCGCCGTGACGAGAAACCCCCACCCCAGCAGTAGGGACCCCGTTCTTCACCCCCTAGAACTCTCCGTCAAAGCTGCTTTTCTTGAAGCGGTGACCGAGAGGAATGATTAGGAGATGAAAAGAAGATGCTTTGCATGGTCACATGATGGAGCAACAGAAAATTCAGTTTTGTAGTAGGGCTTGCTGAGTGTTTGGAAATTATTTCTTCTCATGGCAGCTTGGGAAATAAAGTTTGCCTTCTAAATAGAAAGGATGTGAACTTTCATATTGAACAAGTCCTGGCCCATTTTACTACATTTACCTTCACGTGAAATAAGGAAAGCCATCCACCTCTTAATTAATTTCATAGTGGTTATGGCTGCAGAAGAGATACAGATCTGCTCTCAACAGAAAGTGATTCTCCTTTCTTCCTGATTTAATCACTGTGTTTGACTACGGAAAAGTCGTCCTGGTTTTCTCTGTGCAAGTTCTAAGGGCAACGCTTTCTAACCAGATCACAGACTGAGAAAAGCAGAGCCCTCCCGAACTCTTTTTTTTTTATAGACTTTGGGCCTGCTGAAGCAAATATATATTCAGTTGTCCAACTTCTAACATAGCGGGGTTGGAACTACATGTTCTCTAAGACCCCTTCCAACCCTAACTATTCTATGATTCTATGTACTAGACGTGCTTGGGAGGCAATGGCTCCAGTGTGGGATATGAGACATAAAGAGCTGCAGAAGTTATTATTGTCACAGCATCCCACCTCATCTCATAATGTCCCTCAATGGCTGTGCTGCACACTAAAAGGATGATGGTAGGACTGTTCCTGGTGGGAGCATCTCAGAACAGTCAGGGAGGAGACACACCTGCTTTCTCACAAAGAAAAAGGGAACCAGACTTCATCGACTTTGTCAGCTACACAGCTGTGTGTCCTGAACACGTAAAGAGGCACTGGAGCAGCCGAGTGACCCCTACACCATTAGTTCACCCTTTGTTCCTTCCCCTGGGAGAGGCAGCTGTCTTTGCCTCATCACAGCCTTCTGGGGGCAATAATCTGAGTAGGGAGATGTCAGGAGAGGTCAGACATTGCTGGAGTAGACACTCAGCTGTCAGATTCTCACTGTCTTAACTGGAAATGGGAGTTTCAAGACAGGATAGAATTCAAAGAGATTAGTTCCTCTGACTGTATAATTTTTATCCTCTGTGGGAGCTAAAGCAGATTGCAGCAAGTTTTGTGATGATAGTTTCTCACAGCAAATCCTCCCAGGCTTTCATTAACAAGAAGATGCTGGGTTCCAGGAAGCCCATAGCTCCTTTTTTCAAGTGGCCCTGCTTTCTACCCAAGCCCATGAAATCCTAGAGTGACAGGACTCTCTGTATTTGTTAAATTCGCTCATAAAAGGAGGATGGTGTTTTATTTTTGATGGCAGCAAGAAGCAGGTTTTCTTGGTATAATTTATTTAAGCCAATGTAGCCACAGAAATGTGAAAGCAGAGTCCCACTCAGTGCGAGCTGGGCTCATCAGAGGTAGACAGTAAAATAAGAGAAGGTAAAGATACTCTGAAGGATTACACATTTTCATATTAACTATTTTCTTTCTGTCTTTCAACACTTTAACCAAACTTAAAATTATTATTCACCAACAGTTTTTCTCTTGCCATACTTATCACAGAGCTTGCATCCAAATCACTCCCATGCTGCAGAATCACAGGATCTTAGAGAGCCATTATAGATTCACTATTTATTATTTTCTTTTTAATATTAACATATGAGACACCAATCCTGCTATCTTTTTACAAGAGAATACTTGTAAATTATTACCAGATTGCTAGTGATAGTTCAGTGTAATGGGATGTGGTTCTCTGGCTTTTCCTGTCTGAGGAGAAAAACAGAGTCTTCTGCTTTTTTCCTCAGGTGACCCATTACCTGCCTAAATTCCCACTTCTTTCTCACACAGCCTGCTATGTAGTAGCCTCTTTCAACCCATCTGAGTTTAGGAGTGGGATTTTTTGGTAACAGCATAGGAAAAGTGGCATGTGGTCGTGCTGGGTGGGTAAAATCTACTTCTACCTTACATAAAATACTGGATGCTACCTGAACCTTTCCTTCCTTCTTCTCATGCACAATAAACCATCTGCTGCTTTATTTCACCCTTTACCAGGGAGTACCCTAAGTGTACTCTGTGTCTTCTTTCAGCAAATTTTGCCTACAGTGAAGCCTATGGAGCTATTCATTTGCATCAAGTGAGGCTTAATCCTTAAAGATGAGATAAAAATTAACTCATTCAAACTCCACTAAAAAAAAATCACAACTTATGTCCTAGCTGAAAATAGTATTTTATCACAGTGCAGTATGAGAGAAGAATGGGGAAAGTGTTGAAAACTAAAATTTTAAATATATGAGGGTGTTATATTATGAACACATTCAGCTTCCTTAAATCAGAACTTTCTTTGCTGCTGGATGTTTCATTTCAAAGGCATTAGCTAAGGTGCAGCTCTGCCAATGGATATATCAACTCCAAGCCACATTAATGAGCCACACTTTTACTGCATAAATAAAATTCCTGCTTTAAGGTCCTGGGCTCTCTGCACAAAGAGAGAAAATTAAGGTGACTTTCAGTGCCCACAGTGATTCACAAGTGAGTTTAAAATGAAGCTTTAGTGGGGGGTCGATGAAAAACAAGAAGATTTTTTATTGTGAGTAAGAAGGCTTGGTATATATTTAGCAACAGCAATATTATGACACCAATAATTTTAGAATAAATCATGCTGTGATTGATAAATGAATAAGAAGAAAATTTGGCGTCAATGGGCACAAAAGGTGAAGGGTTGGTTTCCTTTTTGTAAATGATTTCTGCAATGAAATCAGTAGTTATTGCAGACAGCAAGGGCAGAGTCTGCAAAATGTCACCATCGAGTAGTTCACAAGTGCATCCCAACTGGCTGCTTCTGCTTGCTCATGCCTCTCCCCCTCCACAGCTCAGCAGTACTTTGTACAAAGCCTTATCCTGCTCTGAGGGCTTTCAATACCTCACCCATGACCTGTTTGGAAAGATGAGGAGAGCTGCAGAAAATGGAGGGTATTTATTACGCAAACCTGCCACAGAGCCTGCAGACATCTCCCACCACTCATCTTCTATTACATATGACAGTGCCTACTTACGTTGAATACAAGGCTGTCTTTGATGTGGTTTTAGTTAACATTTGTTTACCTTTCCAGCACAAACAAGTGGTCCAAACAGTGGGAGCTTGTCTCATTTTTGTTTTTACATGGACAAGGCTCCACTCGGCACTCAGAGCTGTGTGCCCAAACTTTGCTTTACCAGCACATATCACACTTTTGTAAAACTGGTATCTGCTATAGGTGCTGATTCGGTTGTCAGAATGTCAAGTAAGTACAGAATAGTCAATCTTATGCTTTTGTATGTGGTTGGGTTGCTATACTTTACAGCTATAAAGCCATGGTCTTAAAGCTGAGTAGGCCAGCAAGTAAGTATTTCAAGGGGATCAGCTAAAAACATGTCCCACAGGGCAGGAGTTCAAAGACAAGAATTAACCAAGAGCATCAAAATGGAGGACAATGCTAATGGTGAAGTTAGGAAACTAGACCAGGAATCTGAATATTTGCATTCTTTTGGATAGTTTCTTGGGTAATTTTTGGAGACATGTGATTTTATGTCTGCTACATTCAGCCAGAGAAGTGTAAATTCCTCTGAAATGGAGCAATTTGCACCTACCATGTTGTGCTGTATGGAAACAGTGCTGTAGCAATGGGCTGTATTTGGCTACAGTGGGATAAAGGATCAGTATAATTTCTAGATTTTGAGGCACTTGAAAAGATCTTTAACCTGGAGCTCTGACTTGGCTTAATTTTATTTGGTGTTGCCCCAGCTGGACAGGGAAGCAGTATGCTCTTCTGCTCAGGCAACTGGTGGGATAACTCAATCAATATCTGCAATTGAGCTTTCATCAAGGATTTGTCCAGAATGATTCATTCCTGGCATCTTAGGCCTGCCATAAATTTCCAGGTGGTCTCTGAGTCAAATGCTGGAGTGGCTGACACATAATTCACACCACCAGCTGAACAAATTTGATTTTAACAGCTGAATTATAATGCTGATACTCATTCATCCATGCCTCCTAAATCAAAATGATTTCATTTGTATCTTTACTTTTCTTTGAGTATAGCTATATGTAAATCATAATTTTGTTTTTATAGAGGCATCACCACAGTCTGTGGACACTTACACTGATTACTAGAGTAAAGGATTTAGGTTAACATGTGTACCATACATCTCAGATTTCTGGCAAATATCCAAATCCTACATCTCCATTACTATATGAGAAGAGAGTAGCTGAAAATAAAAGTTTGTCTCACCAAGAACTGATTACAGAGAGAGCCAGTCCCAGACCATTTTTACTACCTGACCATGTTTCCTCAAAGATCACTCACTCTAAACCCAGCAGCCAGAGAGAAGAAATCACCAGACTACGTTAATCTATTTCAGTATCATATGACCCATCAACGCTGCGCTAGTGATATGACCCATCATCTGCCTGATTTTAACATGATACACAAAAACCAACCAATCTGGGCAGCTGAGTGTTTAAATAACTGGAGCTCAAGCCTCTGGACACTCCAATTTATGTGTCACTTACTGAGTGAGGAGCAAAGAGTTTAACCCAAAGCTCTGCTCCCTTAGCCATACTTATCAGCACTTAATCCTGTCAGACATCTGAGTTGAGTGCCATTCAAAATGAGTAAGTACCCAAACACTGTCACTTACACTTATTGCTGAAAATATCTGTATTTTTCTTCTTAAGTAATTTGACTTACTTAATATGAAAGCAATTAATTTTTCTCGTTCTGTTTCAAGTCAGCTATACCTTTACAGAGTATTGCTGGTATTGAAAATTAAGTGATTGCTTCTTTGATACATTAAATGTCATTTGTATGAACTGTTCTATGCCTTCTGACTTAAGCTGTAAAACTTAAGCTAATTTTAATGCTGTCCTTTGGCCAGAACAGTTATGCCTTGGCACTCATTGGCCTGAGTATTTTTTCAATCTCATTAGATTATATCACTCCACAAAAGCTTTGCTATATCAAAAAGCAAAACTTTTCAGCTGTTAGAGCATTTTATTGGCCTGAAAATATTGGAATTGTAAGTTTCATGGAAATGCACTCTTGGGTCCAGCAATCAGACCAGACTGTAAACCAACAATAAACAAAGACCTATTAATACTAATCCTACTACTTGCATTAGGGTCCAAACCTGTCTGTAGTGATGTCTCGTCCATAGCCTGTACTGAGAATTGCGCCTCACCCTCAGAAGCTGTTTCTCTCCACAGCTGAGTCCTAGAGCCCTTTGTGCCCAGAACACATACATCTTTTCTCTACGGCAAAAAATCTGCCTGGTCTGCCTGTAAGCAGCTGTCCAGAAGAATCACAAGCAAACAAAAGGCAGGTTTTCTTTTGAAGGAACCATTTTACAGTTGAATGTCCTTTAAAAGCTTTTAATCTCCTTCTCAAATAAATTGGAATGAGTTTTTTTTAATTGTTATCCTTTCCCAAAGGTCTGTTTGCAGAAGCACGGTGGCATTTGTAATAGATGCAGAATTAACTTGTATCCATTAACACCCAATTTACACATTATCTTCTTGAGTTTAGTTGCTCCATGTGGGCCAAACCTTGAATTAAGAAAGCTCTCCCTGCCTGGGGAAGGACCCCATGAAAGAGCCCTTCTGCTCGCTTCATCTCTGCTCTGGGAACTGTGTGTTGCTCAGCCCTTTCCAGACCCAACAGGGGCCAAAGTTCCAGTCCAAGATCTAGACACACTATTAGACATAAATGCACAGAAAAAGACCTCCCATAATATGATGCACCAGCAAGACAAGACAAGACAAGACAAGACAGATGAGGGAGAATGATAGTGTGGTGGCAGGAATACAGACATTTTGGGAGTTCCTATCCTCCATCTGTATTTACTTTCTCTTCTTAGTAAGTATTTCTTGACAGCAAAATATTGTGTGGGGGAATGCTTTTATGGACCACCCTTGACAAAATAGCCTGGTAAGACACGAAGCTGAGTGTCAACAAGCACATGAGTGGAACACCAGAAACTGTCTGAGAAGATGCTTGCCCAAACTGGTGCTGCTTATAGATGAAGAAGACCATCACCAGGATTTAACAGTAATCAGGAAATTTGAGTCTTTTGAAATAGACTGAGCTTGAAAAGAAGTGCCAACGATGCACCAAAATTTGCAACAGAGGGTAGTTCCCTGGTGATGATAACAGAGCAGGGTTTGACAGTGACAGGGGCCTTGCTCAGCACTGGCACTGCAGCACCCATGTGGATTGGGGAACACAGCTGGCACCCAGTAGGGGTGACCCAGTGGATGTAGTGCAGACCCTGCACCTGTGGTCCAACAGGGCTCACTTGCTGGCATGAGGGTTCAGGGAATTTTGGGAGCAGTGGGGGATCACACACAGCCAGAGCACACACATCCCCCAAAGGAGAAGTGGGCAGGAGGGGAGCCCCTTACCCTAGAGAGAGGGGTAGGCACTTGTCCCTCCCTGTGCAGAATTTGAGCATTTGGAGAAGGATGTTCAAAAATTTCTAGTTCAGTAACAGTTCGTGAGTGTCTAATGTGGAGGTTTATCTGTTGGTATAGCTCTTGAATATATTTTTCACCGGTTGCCGATCAATTATGTGCTGTTAATAATTCAATAAACTACTTCAGTCTTGAGTTGGTTTAAATTAGGAGCAGTTTTTCCCCTTGATAATTATGCACCTGAATGTCCCTCAATGCTAGCAACATTGTGCATGAAATGCAGTAAGGCCAGTTTGCTTTTCCCCTTTATAGCAACCCATCTTGAGAATGCATCTTGTCCGTCTTAAATGGCAACTGCTGCACTATCTGCTGGCTCTGAAGGCTCCAAGATAAAGAAGGAATTACTCCAAAGCCAAAAAAAAGGGGAAAAAATTTGAGAGAGAATTTGAAGGAAATAATGACAAAGAACAGAGCAGAGAGCTTATCCACAGGGAAAACTACTTTCTGACTTAGCAGAGGACTACTCTATCTCTCATGTTTTGTCAAATGCAGTCCCTGCCTCCCTCAGCCCTACTACAGAAAAATGTGGAGGCTGAAGCCTCTCTAGCATATAAGTGGAGAAGACTTTTCTCTGCAGTATAATTTGCTGTAAGGCACCCCACTTAAAAGTAAGCAGAGAACTTAGGGTTTTACCTGGAAAGACTTAATAGTTAAAGAAGGAGGAAAAGCCAAAACAGGCAGCCACATCAATGGTTATATCAGGTACCTTTCTTCTAAGCACATGTCACCGGGGAGAGGTTTGGCAGAGATAACACATTGGGACCACATCTCATAATTTGTTAGTATAAAAAGATACAGTGCAGTAACTGGCAAATCCTGTCGAGTTTATCACTGCAAACCTCAGAGATTTATGAAGGCCAGAGGTATGTGCCTATCATGAAGTCACATGAAACTGGAGATCGTGTTATGTTTATTTAGCTGGATGAATAGTCCTGAGACAGGAGAATTAACTGCATGCAATTTCAATTTTCTTTTTCTTTCTGTTGGGAGAGTTATCATATTCCCAGCTGGCAACAGAGTGTCTAAAGAAGATAGTGTTTAATGGGATAGTGAGGAATGATGTAAAGTCAAAATCAATTTATCTACGATAAAATACAGTAAGATAAATGAGTATAACATTAAAGAAGCCAATAAAGACCTTGATAAAGCTTCATGAGGCATAATAAAGTTACAGAAACAATTTCTAGAGAGTATATTGGATATATTTCCAAAATCCAAGCTATCATTTGAAAAATATTTTTAAATGTCCTGTGTTCTACATGAGAAACATATTTGTGTATCCAATTTCTGTTGGTTTTACATTTAAAAAAATACACATTCACTTCACAGTGTAGCCTGGCAGGTTCTAGCAATTTGCTGAGTTTTTGGCATAAAACAGTGATGCTGCTACAGTTCCTGGTCTGCCTGCAACCCTGAAAGGCAGTCTTGAAGTAACATCTATATCAAACTACCATTATCAAACATTGTTTTAAAGCAGCTTTAGTTTTGCCATGGAATCAATAACGGGCTTCATTTATCCAGTTGTAAAATGCTAGTGAAGAAAAGAGATTTTTCCTGTGTGAAGGAGTTGGATAAGATGAAATCTGTGTGCAATGGCTTAAGGATAACCTCATAATGACTAAAGTGTGACAATTAAAAAAAAAAAAAAAAGGAGAAATCAAGCAGAGCTCCTGCCTTCTGTTTGGAGAAAACATAGCCAAAATTAATTTTCCTGTTCTAACTCCAGCAATATCAAGAGAACAGCAGAAGCCGATATGACCCAATAACTTCTGTAACAGGAGCACATTTAGACAACAACAGTGCAAGGCACAATGTAGCACCACGAGTTATCCAAGAGAATGAGGCTCAGTGTGTTGCTGTTGTTTATCATTCCTGAAGGACGAAATAATCTGCCCTCTTTGCAGCGGCTGGATCAATGAGTCACTGCTTAGTGCCACAGTTTCCTTAATGAAGTGAGTGCTCAACGAAGATGTGTAAATTAGGAAATAAGGATGTCGCAGCAAAGTACATGCTAACTGCTCTGGTAGGGGTTTTTTTTCAAACCAGGAAAGACCACTAGTTAAATGATGTAAAATATAAAAGGACAGAATGTCTAGAGGGAATTGGTAAGTGGATGGACATATGGCAGCCTCCTTCTTTTCTGGGGATACAACTCAAAAGAAAGACAGTGTTGCTGTGGAAATATGCCTGCCTAAGTGGTGTGATGCTTCAAAATGCAGGGCTGGGGTGTTCCTTATACTAAAAAAAGAAATAGTTGTGATTCTCAAAGATTATTGGGAGCAGAGCCTGAAGGTGAACAGAGGATCTAGTGCCCTGCAGCAAGAGCTGACAGCCTAAGAAAGGGAAAGGTTTGGCTCCAAATGGTCAAAAAATATTGTATTTAATAAGAATTTATGCTGTTATATGGTAAAAGAGGAATGCTTAATACAGCTGATATAGGCTACCCACAATATTTTTAAAAGAACTGAGAAAAGAGTCTGTAGGATCTGTGCTAAAAGACAGTATCTTGAACCACTAAAAAAATGTACTTTTAATAGTAACACTTAGTTCACACTTGTTTTGAAAACAACATCTTGGCTTGGCTTACTCTTTTTCATTTCATTTCATTTCATTTCATTTCATTTCATTTCATTATTTTGAGCTCAGATGTAAATTTTGCAATTTAGAGCAACATCACTTGAAAAAACACATCATGATACTTCCTTAAACACTACAGTGATGGATATAAAGCATTAAACAATGACTCTTCTTTGCTTGAAGTATAAAGCTGGCACCTTCAATATTGTTTTTTATCAAATGCCAATTGCAATAGCAACAGGTGACTTGTTCATTTAACTGTATGCTTTGTAACTGAGTATCTTATAATACTTGTCAGAGATCGTCTGTGAATATGAATTTCATCTTGTTAACCTTCTAGTTGAATATACAGCAAGATGTAAAATCATTCTCCCTCTTTTTAGGTGAAGAAATTCTGGAGACAAAACATAATGCTTTTAATGGTTGATCTATCATGTCTGGTCCTGACATAAGGTTTGATGCATGGTTGGTGGTCACAATTCCAAAACATCAACTGCTCTTTGGGTGAACTGAATAAATGGAGAGGCTAGTTGGTAACCATCAGTTATACTTCAGGAGATCTCAAAGCTTTACATTAAATGTTGAAATCATCTTATACTCTCAAGCGTTTTCCTTGCAGTGAGGCTGAAAGCGGTGTCACTAGAACTTACCATATTTACCCTACCCCTTTTTTTTTCAGGGCTCTTTTTGGTGGTTGTTGCCATAACTGGTTAAAGTACACTTACTTTAGATATGGGCATTTTCAAATAGACAATCTCCCATGTATTCTCACCTTAGTGAGAACGAGATTTTATTGCTGCAGCCCAAGACTGGCTGTGCCTTAATATCTTGGGAAACATTAAGCTGAAGGAAATAAAATTTGCCACAGAGAATCAAGGTAAAGCTAGATCTTGTGGGCCTGATGTCTCTGTTTTTCGAGGGCAAGAAACTTCAACATAAGTTTCAGGGACTGAAGAATTCGTCTCACCTCAGTGTTGCAACTCCAAAGGCCCGTTCTTCAAAACAATCCAACTTCTCCCTCTTAATTCTTCCTCCCATCCCTATTTCTGTCTACATGGTGACTGGGGAAGTTCCTTGTCGCTTTTTTATATTGTAGCATGTGAACATGCACGGTAAGTTAAGGACGCATGGTAACATAGTTAACAGCTCGAATTCAGGAAGGCAGCAAAATAATCCCCAAAAAACACAAAGAATTTTCAACTTGTGTTTCTCTTCTTTTGGGGGTTGAGGGAATTTTTTTTGTTGGGTTTTTTTTTTTTTTGTTTGTTTGTTTGTTTTAAAGAGTCAAGGAAACTGTGGAGTAGGCTTCAGATTCTGTAAAATTATGGGCTCTTAATTTCCACTGGAAACAGTCACATATAAATAGCTCCAAAATTATTCGTGGATGAGGACCATACTCTGAGGTACGGCACAGGGGCCACACCGTGCAGGAGGACATGGGCCCTCCCTGGGGAATCACTCCCTGTGGCCAGAGCACAGTCTGCATTTGCAGTGCCTTGGTCAGGAGGATGTGCCAAGAGAGGTGAAATGCCACCTCTCACCCACGTGCCCTCCTGAGTTTGGGTTGTAGCACAATGCCTGTCATTTTAGGATAACTCTTTTAGACTTACATCTCCTTGAATTTCTGGCACAGACATTTTTTTCTTGCCTTCACAAGAATGGTGTGGTTCCTAGTTAATTATTGAGCTATAAGGATATGGGAAACAAATGTTCAAATTCCTCCTGATAGATACCACATCTGCCACCTCCCAAGAGCCAGCCCTAAACAGCAAGTTATAAATTATTTGAAGCACTCAATGTCCCTGTGAAAGCTGTTCCACTTAACGTAAAACATTCTAATCCTACATACATACATTAGCAAATGGGACCCAGGTTCTGTGCCTGCCTCCACCTCTCTTTTTTCTTTAATCTCACACTCCCATGACCCAAGTCACCCCTCAGCCTCCTTCAGGTGTTTCTGTTTACCCCAAAACTGGTCAGTTTTCTAACATGGAGATGATTAAACAGAAGACAACAGCTCTCCCAACCCTTGCTACAGCAGCACTACTGGTATCAGATACATCAGGAATTGTGTCTTCTGCTTAGCATGCTGTCCTTAGGTGTTTTTCCAATATTTTAGAGTGTAATGTCAAACACTGGTAAAGAGAATTATTGGTTCAGAGCAGCACAGCTGCCTCCACTCAATAATCCTTTTTGAGAAACAATGACAAAAAAAAACCCACCTGAAAATCTGCCTTACTTCTTTATCTGAGCCTAGAGCAGGTCTGGTGCTCTCTATCTGTGCAATGCCAATCTTGCAGCTCCTCTCAAGGCAAGGCACAGCATTGGCAGGTGCACGAGCACCTGCAGTTTGTCCTCACTGGAGCCTAGGTCACAGATGCAACCATGAGCGCCGTACCTGCAGGGTCACAGCAGCTTTGTCACCTGGAAATAGCCTGGAAATAATTTGTCCCTTGGGGAATGCAGCAGGTGAATTTAAGACTCAGCTGCTTGCCAGTTTGACTCTGCCAGCCATAGAGAGAAATGAAAGTTGGTGAATCCAGCTGTCTGATTTGGGCTGTGGGGAAAGGGTGGGGGTTAAAAGAGGGTAGCAGGTCACTTTGCAAGAGAGTAACTTGTTTTGAACACTAAGTGATTCAGTCAATTGTCTTAATTTCTCTACTTTGGGAAACACCCATAACTGGGGACTTAAAATTCAATCGTTATTTCTGATTTTTATTTAAAGAAATTACTTATCTTGCTACATTGACATGATAGTTTGCTGATTGGCTGCACTCATTTTATGACCTATATAACTAATTTTGAATCATTAGGTTCAATTTTAATTGAAATTGGTTTGATAATTAAATGTAGTTCTTAGCTACTCTTGTCCACTGTCTAGCAGCACGTTTGGTTCTTTGCTATTAATAAACTTCACAAACCTGTTTTCCCTTTTCAAACTACCAGCTCAGACTAAATGTCTGAAGAATATAAGATAAATTAGATGGTTCAGCCAATGACCTACTTACCTCAATCTAAACTTTTTGTCTCCTTCTCAAAGGGCAATCAAATGGTGTAATGATATGCAAAGTTTTAAGAATTCCAAGGCACTCATCATCAAGGTAAAACTTGCCTCTAATCCAAAATAAAAAGTTAACTTAATCTTCAAATGAACACATCTCATTTGCTGCTTATGGATCTGATTTTACCCCTACTACAGGCAGTATGTTTTTGCTACAGATATCAGCCCTAAGCCCCCCCAGTCCCTCCACACACCTCAATCTTTCCTATGCAAGAGCTGGTTTTGATATGCACTTTACTCTTTGTTAAAGTTATTTTATGTTTAAAAAAATCCAGGAAACACATGCTACTTTATGAATGATATTTATGCCATATTAATAAATCCTGCATCTGTGTGAGGTTGTACCTCCCTACATTCATCAGCCTGCCTTTTTTTTTTATTTCTGCAGTGTCTCTTAATAATGTAGAGGCTGCAAAGTATTCTCTATGTTGTATCAGCACAAACCACATTTAAATAAGCTCCCTTAAGTTCCAGAAAGAGACAGAATCTAGTGACAAAGATCACACCCTAATAAATGTGTTACATACCAAAGGTGCCATGTCTGACCTGCAAATCAAGGTACTTGTGCCCAAGAGATCTCCTTTGGTGATCAGTTGTGCCTCAGAAATGCAGTCGCGAAGCAGATAGATGATTTCACTAATAATGGCACTGCACTAGGAAAAGCATGTCTTCCTGCTGATTTAAATAAGATTTAAATCTTTGCGAGTATTTGATGCTGAGCAGGTGACTTGTCTTAAGGTCAGCTCTTATGGAACAAAGCATGACTAAAAAGGGCTACCAAGACTAATCCTAGTAATTGGCATGGGATTTAAATGCTGAAATAACAGCAAAGAGCAAAAAATAAACACAGCGTAAGTTTAACAATATGGGCAAGCCAAGGCTTCTGCTGAATAGGATGAGCTTGGAAGGTCAAGGAAAGGTTCTTTCAGTGTGATTAGGCTGGATGTGTTCAAATGCAAACTGCAGTATGGATGATTACTTATCTTGTCCAAGACAGGGACTCGTTTAAACATTTTGGTATGCTTAAATGCTATTTAGAATTAACTTACACCAAGGGCAGTCAAGACAGCCTGCCACTGACAGGTAACTTCTTAAAATGCTTGAATGAGCTACACCTGGTCTTCCCTGACTGGCCAAGCTGCAAATGTGGATCTTTTGTAAGACTGTTCCAGGAGAAATGTCAAACCTGGAATAAAGATATACAACAGTTATTAGGACATGCATCCCTTTTTTTAGTGGCATAAATACTGAACATGTTATTAAGATGAATTTTTTAGGTTTAGGCCCATGTCTTTACACAAAAAACTGGTACACCACTTCCATTGGCTTTAGCATCATATATCTGGGAAAGACATTAGAATATCCCAGAGAGAGCATGGTGACTTTTCACCAGCTCAGTTATCCTTTACATCTCTCTGGAAATGCAAAAATTCTCTAGTATTAAAAAGAACCCAGACTCACACATTGATTTTGCTGCCTATTTGAAACACTAAACCCCACTACAGTTTAGCATTATTAGTAGCAAGAATCCTGTTGGCCTGAACTAGCAACTGTATAATCCAACAGTACAGTTGCCTATGCAACGCATTCTTCAACTTCATCAGACACTTTCAGGCCCAATTACTGACAACAAAGCTTATTAACTGTGCTTAATTTGGAAAATTGGTCTCTTTTGTACTGGATTAATTATTATACATGTCAGTAAAAACATACTTGAAAGGTTAAAGTTCCTAAATTGAGCCTGATAATCTGGCAGGAATTGGTTTCACAGCTGGAGACTGCTTATTAATAAATCTATGCGTAGCTGAAACTGTAGTCATCACTGAAACCTGAAGAAAGGAGCAGCTTTCTAGCCTGTACAGGACTCAGACTGGTGACAGCCACAGATTTCCAATGTGCTTTGCCAACAAGGTAAGTGTCACAATCATCATTTCTATTTCACAAGTAGAGAGGAAGGGACACACAAGAATGTGGTGTCTCAGGGTGCTGATACAAACAAACATCGAGTCAGTCAGAGAATTGGGTTTCTGATTTCTGGCTTTTGGCCACTGGTTCCCAGTGAGATCTATGTTTCTTCTGCTTCACTGGAGACCAGCAGCCATCAGCATAGCACTGAACACATAATTGCTATCACATTTGCACTAGCCTGTTCTGCTCCATAGGTTGGCCATGGTATCTGTACCAATGACAGAATCCTTGGGCTTCCTTGGTCAGGCTTCAGCAATGTGCACCACGGTACTGAAGTCTGAAAAGGCATGGATCAGAGGGACTAAATCCTCCTCTAACAGGGAGGAGTGCACTGTAAGACTGCAGTATGACTACAGGTCAAGAGGACCTGTTTAAATAGATGTTAAGGAGAGACTCATCACCAGCACCGGCTTTTGACGGGGTTTGTGGGTATCAGAGTCCTCAAGGTGAGCATTTTGCTTGTCCACTGTGAGCATCTTTCTTGTCCAGTCAGCTGAGCACTGAGTGTACAGCTGTGTGCACTGACTGTGCGCACTATGCAGTGCCTTTTGGGGAAAAAGAGCCTGGGCTTGGCTACAGGCTGTGGACAGTGGCATTCAGACAACACCTGCCTTCACACAACAGCTGCTCTTCACAGTGTTTTAGGGCAGCTTTCCTCTTCTCCTGGAGACTACACCCGCCCTGTGTCTACCATGTCAGGGTGAGGAGTTGGGGAATGCCTGGCTCTGCCAGCTGCTTTTACGTTTTTGTTTCATTCCTGCCTGACCAGGGGCAACTTTCCTGCCTGATGGTGGGCTTCAGAAAATTGAAGAAATAGTGAGAAATGTTTGGAGAAATATCAGGGAGGAAGAGTCACGTGGAAAAGGACTCTTGATCTCTACAACTCCCTAACAGGACGCTGTAGCCGGGCGAGGATCGATTTAATCTCCCAAGTAGCAAGTGATGGGTCCAGAGGAAACAGCCTCAAATTGCACCAGAGGAGATCTAGGTCAGGTTTTTGAGGAAATTTCTTCTTGAAAAGGATTGTCAAATATTGGCACAGGCTGCCCAGGGCAGCGGTGGAATCACCTTCCCGAAGCATTCAAAAACTGTATGGATGTGACCCTCGGGGACACGGTTCAGTGGTGGCCTTGGCAATACTGGGGAAACGGTTGGACTCGAAGATCCTAGAGGTCTTTTCCAATATTAATGATTCTGTGATTGCCAGATCTATATATTTTTTTTAAACACGAGCATTAGTGACCTACGAGAGATGTTTTAACCGTTAAAAAAAACCAAACGTAACAACCCAAACACATGTATACACGTGTATATACGGGAGTCCAGCTGGAAAGCCACACTCGAGGGGAAGGAGGGAGGAGGCGGGGAGGGGAGGGCAGAGCTGCCCAGCCCGCCCTCCATTCCTCCCTCCCTCCCTCCCGCCTTCGGGCGGTCGGGTGCGGCGCTGCGTCTTCTCGCAGCCGAACCGAGCTGTCCCCGCGGCGGCCTTCACCTTCCTCCCCTTCCCGGCGGCGGGGCTGGGGCCTGCCCGCAGCCCCGGAGGAAATGGAGGCGGCGGCGGCAGGGCCGGGCGGCGGCAGGGGCTGAGCGGGGCCGGGGAGGCGCCGCCGCCGCCCGCAGCCGGGCGGGGG
>VXAD01012874.1:1605377-1643569 GCA_013399195.1 Dicrurus megarhynchus | reverse complement strand
AGGCGGGGAGGGGCCGGGGAGGGCCACGGGGGGAGGCCTGGCGGCCGCCAGCCCCAGGGAGAGACTCCTCCGGCATCCCGGGTCGGGCGGGGAAGCCAGCGGGCGCTGCGGGCATGTGTTGTCCGTCCCTCCCGGGGGTAAGGGGAAGACCGCCCAGCTTCGTCCTTCTCCTCCAGAACGGGAAAAGTTTATGTCTGTTCAGCCCAGGTCCTTGCGCCCGGAGCCGGGCTGGGGCTGGGCATTACCTCGGCTCGTCCCCTGCCGGTCAGAGCGCGGCCCTGTCCCCTCTTCTTGGCGGGTACCGCTCTGCTCTTACGGAATGAATGGAGCACCCAGGAAGCCTGGATGCAGGGGAGAGAGGAGCCGATGCCGTTCCCAGCTGTGCAGAGCGTGGGGGTGCCCGCTGGAGTGCGAGCTGGCGTCTGTCAGACAGGGCACGGCGCACGGGAGGGAGGCAGGGTCCCGGCCCAGCCCGGGGCCGCGACACCGGCGCACGCCGGGCCTGCCCCGGCTGAGGGGGTCACGCAGCTGCTGCGGGCGCTGCTGCCCCGGGCCTCTGTTCACATCCCGCTGACAGGTGAGCTACGTGCGCCCCAGCAGGAGCTGGAAGAGCAGACACACAGGTCTGTTAGTGCCCCCGGGAGGAGGAAAGCCTTAGGAAAGAACCAGCCTGTTACGATGTGTGTTACAACGTTTAGTAGCACCACGCAACTTGCCAAAGGACGGTCCGTGATAGGTGTTAGTCAGGAATTGTTTTAAAATGTAACAAATAGGCCAGACTTTCTTACCTGTAAGATAACACAAAGGAAACATTGATGAAAATGGCTTAGGTGTCTCAGTTAGCTGTTGCCTGGCCTTCCTTACCAGTTCCATTTCCAGTTACGTCACTAATCATGTGCTGATGGGCAAGCAGTTGGGAGTTTGAGCCTCCTGGCGTGTCAGTGCCATTCACGGTGCGTGCAGGGACTGTCCTGCCAAGGAGCCCCTATGCAAGCAGCATAAGCTGCGGAGCAGAGACTGTGCACTGAGTTTTAATGCTGCTTAATTCTTTTGCACTTCGTCCTATCATTCACTTGAAGACAACCGTCTTGTGCAAAAAATGAGTGTTTATTCGAGGTAGCAGGTTACTTGCAGGCTATGGGTCAAGCCTACAACTCTGTGTCTTGATCTTTGGTTCATGTTTGTGTGTGTGTGTGTTGGTGATCCCATTTTTTCTCATGCAAAACTCTTCATCTGGCTAATCTGAGGGTTATGTGCAGTTTGTCTTTGTGGTAGCCCTGAGGGGGAAGGACAGAGGAACGGGTGGGGACAGGAGTTTTGAGAACTCGTGCTCCTAAGAAGTATAGAATTGCAATAAGAGGGAGAAAGAGTAATGAGAAAACTCTGTGTATTTCATTGTGAGAAAATGGACTAAACCTTCAACATATTTCTTACGTTTTTCTACTTGTAAAGAAAAATTGTGCTTTAGACAACCAGAAATAGAACACTGTTTTGGAAGCTGATGGAAACTATTAAAGAGAAAAAACCAGAAGCTAGTATTTTTATTTACTAGAAAACAAGTGCAAGAGAAGCAACAGAAATGCAGTAAGGTTGGAGATAAAATAGGAAATGCAATTGCCCTATGTGAAAACAGTAAAAATATTAAGGTAGAGACAAAGAAACAACATAAACACTTTTTTTTTTTTAAGTACTTATCATTGTGTTTAAGTGAGCATAATGGTTGAGGTACTTCTGTCTGTAACTTTGAATAGTTCTGCTTCTTGAGATTGGTGATGAGCTGCTGATATAGATGTACTTTAGGATGCTAGAAGTGAGTAACAGTGTAGTAACATCATAATTACATTATGACAGATCCTCTGACAAGACTCTTACATTCATGAGTATGGTTGCAGATTTCCTGTGCGCATTAAAAAGTGGTGGTTCTTACGGATGTGGCTGCAGTTCTGACCCCTTCCTACCCTTTAAGCCCTGTCTTTGAGGTGAGAACTGTACTGCTTGTAGGTGACCTTGGCTGAAATGCTCTCCTGTCCTTACAGCACAGGACCTGGCAGCAGGGTCCTCTCTACACTAACTGCATTTCAGGTCAGAGCACACGGAAACTTCATTTCCCATGTGATTTAACACAATTTCTTAGAAATCCAATACATAAATTACATAAGTGGATATAGATCAATAATCATTACTGAATGGTTTGCATCCATCACCAGTATAAAAGTGGGCGCACTAGCAGGGATGCTGTGAATATTGGAGGTTGTTTCTACCCTGCTTTATGTAGAACAAATATACTGACTTGGGCAGAGAGGTTTGGCCCAGACCTTTCATTATACCTCTGAAAAGCCCAGAGGTATAATGGTTAGAGATGGTTAGAGATTTTCCTCCTGCAGAGTGTTCTCTGCAAGCTTCTGTCAGTCTGCTGCATTCAGTGTTTTGAATGCTGAACGGTTCTCCTGGTTTTAGCAGAGCTGCCTAAAAAGTAAAAAATGTCGTTGCTACATTTTTGTGTCTTGATATTCAGTCGGAATGTCTGTGAGAGTTGGAAATGAATGCAATGTCTGAACGTAAAGGTGGCAAATCTCAGTGCTTCAGTTGAAGATGGTGCATTTCATGGCAGACTGAAAAATGAGGACCTCTGAGACCTGGTGGTTTTCAGCATGAATCTTGGGGCAGGCTTTGCAATAGTGTAGTGGTAGGATGGGAATAACTTGAACTACTTAGCTGAAAAGAAGCCAGACTGGTGGAATTGATACTATATTTGCCTTTCCTCGTCAACAGTCTTCCAGATCACGAAGAATAAACATGTTTTGGACGTTGCAATTCCCTGGCTGACAACTGAGCATGCAGCAAAAAACAGGAGATTGCAAGCATTGTCTTAATGGAGGTCACAGCTAAGTGTCCAAAAGACAGTTGATACCTAGGTGTGATGTTTTTAGAAGTACTTAAAAATGAACTCATGAAAGAAGAGGGGGAAAGAAGGGAACTTTCAGAAGCCGAGCTGAAAAATGCTGCCCTGGGAAAATAAAACTAGGCCTGAACACTGCCACCCTATTTTTTTTTTTTCCCTTTAACTGGAGATACCCAGTTCTTTTCCTCCTCTTACCCATTGTGCATACATCATTTGGGTCCCAAATGTGTTTTGAACTGCTTGACTGCCTGCACAGGCTTTCAGCATATCCTGAAGATGGTTCACTGCTGTCAGCCGTGGAGAAAACTCTTCCTGGAAACATTTGCATTGCTGGAAGGCAAAAGCTAGTTGGAAAAGCAATTGGCACCTGTAGCAGTAGTAGCTGACTTCTGTTATTGAAGCTTTGTGGGAAGGAAGAAGGTGGAATACTGGTGTATGACTGAAAAACTTAATAAATACTTCCTTAGAAGTATTAACTAACATTTTTTAGCATCATAACTGGGAATGAGGGCATTTCTTATATTCCTTGGCAATTCACTCAAATGGCTGTATAGAAATTGTGATCACAAACCATGCAGTTGTGACTCTCATTGAAATTGCATGTGGCTACTTTAGGACTGAGTTTGATCCTATTGGTAGTTAGAGGATTGCTGTGAGGAGGTAATTGTATGAGATTTTTGTATCAGATCCTCTTTGGTTAAGTGTTCTGATGTTGTGTTGCATGTGTCCTCAAAAGGAAGCATTCACTCTTTTCAGCACCTGAGTTCAGCCCCTCAGGTGTCTTATCTCTCCAGCAACAGTCCATAGTCTACAGACTATACAGTCTATTCAGTAGAGTCTGAATAGTGCTGTATTTTTGTAGGTTTGGTTGTGGGTTGCTTTTTATTTGCAGTGAAGCTTCACAGATACCTGGTTCCACCCCTGTGTGTATTGCCCATCAGAAGCTGGAAATTCAGCAAAAGATACAGCTTAAAATTTTCCATTTCTCTTAGTGGCTGGGAGCTTCAATCTTTTTTATCATTGGTTTCCTTATATTTAATCTTAACTTACAGTCACGGAAAATAATTCATTAGGATTGCAGTTTCAAAGATCAGGATAAAACTGCTTGTATTCAGTCAGTTCCTGTGGGTGGTTTCTTTGCACATTAAAACTGCAGTCTCAACTGTTTGAGTAACCCTTCCTGCACTCCTGAGGAAGTTCTGTCTTTGAGGCTTACCTGCAGGGATACAGCTACAGGTAGTAGGCACTACTGCAAGGAAAACAAAAAATATTTGGCCAGGTTAAGCTTAGCATTGCAGCTTGGTAGCTTCTGTAGGCTGGGCAGGGGAAGAGTCCATGTTATGTGTCATAAGCTGACTTGGGATAACCAAGAGCAGTGTTAATGTTACATCTACCACTGAGAGCACAGCATTCTTCATTCTCCCTTCCTTTCCTGCAGTGGGCTGTCTTGCTAAGCTGAATCAAAAAATAAACTCTTTAAAAAAATCAGGGGTTTTGCTGATCTGTCTCCCCAAGCAGCCAGACAGCACTATTCCCAGCACAAGCAGGGGGCTGGGAATGTGTACACAGGGGTGAAGGAGTGAAGCCTCCTTTTGATAGCGGTCAGTGGTTACATTGCCTCAGCCTTAAAGTTGGTTAAAAATACAGCTGAATGGACAAAAAATGAAATCTACTGCTGTGTTTTATGACACACATACATATTAAAGTTTTTTCTTTTAGGTTATAGAAGGAGTTTTTCTAAACTGTAACAAAAACAATTAATGTTTCAATCTTTTTTCTTTCAAACAGGAAGTGCCAGCTTTATATGGCTCACATCTGACAACATGCACCACCAGTGGCTGCTGCTAGCTGCATGCTTTTGGGTGATATTCATGTTCATGGTTGCTAGCAAGTTTATCACACTGACTTTTAAAGACCCAGATGGTAAGTTCAGCTTTAATGTTTGCTGTGAAACAGAAAATTGAATAGTGCTTCACACAAATACTCTTTTCTGTGAAAAGTAGTTCTTGGCATGTTACCACTTCTTCAGTAGGACTGAGAACAGAACAACTAAATTTCTACAAGTGACAGTGCTGATATTCAGCTCCTTCTTTCCTTGTTAGAAGTCTGCAAATCTAACATCATGGTAGGGGTTTTGATGATTAAGAACAGGAGGCCTCATGTTTGGCAGTATTGTTTTGGTAGGTCTGCTTTTTCAAATACATTTAGTGTCAGTATCTTGATTTACTAGAGGTAGAAGTAGTGCAAAACAACAGAGTGCTATCACCTGTTTAAAGTCGAAAGAGACTCAGAAGGTATTGAAGAGTTCATTTCACATGATACTAGTTTCTGTCTTGTGACTGCTTGTCTTGTGGCAGAGGTATTATGTAAAACTCGTGGAAAGCTTTATTTCATTTGCAATGCACTTTGCCTAGCCACCTCTGCCCTGCCTCTTGCATTCAGTTTTATCGCCTGCTGTTTGACTTGTAAACAGCTTATAGGCTTTTGCTTAGCTTAAGTAGCTGAGATGTTATTAAGATGATGAGGAATTTAAGCCATTTGATGACACCACCCAGCATGTTAGTTTTCTGTCTGCTGGGGAGCTGCTCTTACAAAGCCATCCTACTGAGAGTTTTGGGTGAAGGTGATGCTATGACTTAGAGTCTTAAGAGATCTGTGTTTCTGAATCTTCCTAAGATATGCAAAAAAAAAAGTAACTTTTGAAACATTGACACTAACTAGTGCCATATTTTTCAATAACTTGATAATGGATAGGTGCTTTAGGTGTGCCTTTATAAATAGTATGCATCTGTGTGGAAATTTATTCAGCAAGTCTTGCAGGAGAACTGTGGACTAACTTAGCTTTCCTTGGACCCAGCTGTTCTGTCCTGGTACATCTGCAAATCAGCTAGTCTTATGCTAGGTAGTTATATCTTCCAGTATTTCACTCCATGCCAACTCTTGTTTCCCAGCTCAGGTATTCTTTGAGTGGTTCTTTTCATCAGAATCCGTCAGGAAAATTAACATGTAGTTTAAAAAGTAATTAATAGAGCATACCCGCTGCATTTACTTGCTTTTTATTATCTTGGCTTGCCAAGTTTTTTCTCTTTTTTTTTTTTCTATGCTGAATCTTCCACTCCTTTTGAATAGCTCTCTGAGCAGATGACATATAAATTCGTAAGCTTGTCCTGCAAAGGCATGACTGTGGTTAAGTGTATATATGTGTTGGAGTGTTTGTAATAGAACTAATGAAGGGAAATACTTTGAATATACCAACAGAATTTTGGAGGAAGTCCAAACAGGATGGCAAATCCTGGAGAAGCTCTTCTAGACTTAATAAGATATGGCTTCTATTAGAAAATAGAAATTTTCTAATTTGGATGTGTCTTCTTAGCAGATAGAATAAAACCAGCAGATGCTCAACGAATCAATGTTCTTTTGTTTAAGCCTTGTACTGATGTCTTGGGTACATGAACAATAGGAACTTCTTAAGAAGCAAGTTTCTGTCCATCATTCCTAGTAGCATCTACAGGCATGCTTTTACACAATAATAGTGAAAAATAGTTTAGCTGAATCTGATTACTTGTATTTTCCAGAAGAATACCATGAAGTAAGTCTGTGCACAGCAATAATTACAGTATCTGAATGCTTGAATGCTTACATTGCTTTCAGTTTTAACTTGCTTTTCCATGCGTTCCCTTTGTTAAAATCCAGTTTAGGCAGAGTAGAGTACTCCCTGAAGAAAAGGACATAGGCAGTACACACATTTTCTCAACCATAAAACAGTAAGCCCCTGTGGATGCAGATGAAGAAACATTATTCATAGAAGAATCTGTATGAAGGGAAAAGTAATCCAATATGGATGGAAATAAATTTTCAGGGAGAAATCATGTTCTTTTTGCTTTGTAGGGAGAGCTGCTTCAGATTATTTTTGATCATTCTGCACCGTGTAGACTAAAGCTGTAACCTTGTGTTATTTTTTGGTTTTTCTGTACCATACTAAATGCAAAAGATGAAAAGGGTTCTTCCCTTACGTGCTTTAAATTGGTCTCAAACTATTAACTGCCCTAAAACCACTAAAAAAGAACAGGAGTATCAGCTGAGTTTGTTGTTATTGTGAGAATCTCTAAGGAAGGCCATCGGTCCAGTAATAAAGGAAGAGGGGGTCTTTATTTATTGTTGGTTATAGGTGCTTACTTAGAGCACCACAGAAATAAAAGGGTGTCCATAGCAATACTTTTCTTCTTGTAAGTTTAATAGTCTACAGAAGAAGAAACATTTCTACTAGTATAAGGGGAGAGAGAAACCTGATAGGTTAAGTTTTTTTATTGAAAAATATAAATCTCCTATGCACAAGTCCATATAGTTATACCAAATAGTCTATCAATTGCGATATTTGGATTCCAGACTTCGATGTCTCTCTGCACAGTTTTTAGAAAAAACAAAACAAACAACCAAAAAACCAAGTAAAATATAATGGGCATGTTTCTTTGATAAAACTCAAATGAAGTTGCATCCAAAATTCCCACAGAGTGCATCCTTTAAAATATTCATAGTCTATGTCTGTCTTGTCTAGTACCTTTCCATGTAGAAACAAATTCTAATGTTTTGAAAGTTTATTACAGAAAGTAAAGTTCATGTGTTTTAGTTGTAAAGCAGAAATAGTTGCCGTCTCCTCACCCTCTGTAATGCTGTTATCTCTCTTCCTTCTTTAGGCTATGGTGCCAAGCAAGAGCCATTGATACTGACAGCTGTGACAAAAGTGGAGGAGGTACATGTGCAGGAGGAAAAACATTGGCCTGAAGAATTCCAGGTGCACACTGTTGAGATAAAGGTTATGTGTGTTAAAGAGTAGAAGAAAATAAGAGATTAAGGAAGGGCTTCCTGATGTTAAGGTGAATTGCTAGGCAGGAATTATTTATTCAGACTGTTCTATTTGGATAGAGCCGACAGAACTCATTTTAACTTCACAAAGCTGGTTTGTCACGGTAACCTGCTGTCTTGTTTCATCTGAATGATTGAACTTAATGTGTTTCCATTTCTAGGAGAAAAATGTTACAGTACTCCTTTATGAAGTCAGAACAGTCTTTTTTGTTAGCCTTTTAAATATAATGGCCCAGTTTTGGATTACTCGAGTTCTGTCTTGCCATAGCGATCAGGTTTGTGGTTGTTGAGGGCAAGCCTGTGTCTTCTCTATTCTCTTAGATCTCTGCCTAATCTCTCTGTTTCTTTTTATCAGTGTCAATTTCCTTTTCATCTTTTGTGCTCTTCGTGTGTCACATTTCAGCATTTTTCCATAGCAGAATATAAACACAATAGTAGTCAATACCAGTTGGTCTTTTAGATGCATAGTTCTGTGCTTTCAGCAGATTGACAAGGAAAGTCTGAAAATCCTTTATACAAATGTAAATCTGAGACCAGTTGCAGAGTGGGCTAAATCCAATTCTTTTTTTTTTTTTTGCATTAGTACGTAAGTCATCTTATATTTAAAGTATTTTTGTGATGCAGCATGGAAGGTAGGCTAGCTGCATAAACATGACTCTTTTTGCTTTCGTTTTTCAAAAACATGAAATTTAAGTTACCCTCAAAATACTTGGGAAAAACACTTCGTTCAGTGGAAGATTGGCAGATATGTGTAGTGAGTTTTAAATGCTTTCTTTACTAGTATGGAAGAGGATAATAAGGTTTCTGGATCTAAAACAATTCCCTCTTGACTTCCTGACAGCATGAAATGTAGAATAACAACATTAATTTTGGTTGCATGCAGAAAGAATTGTTTGGACTGATAAAATAATTTGGCAGACTGTTCAGATCACATTTTGAGCAGGAGATATTGGAGAAGAGTAACAAACAGAAAAAGTAGAATTTTTTTTTCCTTATGGAAGCTTGGGACAAAAAGTAAAATAATTCCTTTTTCATCTGTAGCTTGGACGCTGTACCTAAAATCATAGACTCACAAAATGGGTTCAGTTGGGAGAGACCTTTGAAGGTCATCTAGTTCCAACCCCTCTGCCATGGACAGGGACACCTTTCAGGTGCTCAGAGCCCCATCCAACATGGCCTTGAATATTTCTGGGGTGGGCCATCCACAGCTTCTATGGGTAACCTGTTCCAGTGCCTGACCACCCTCACAGGAAAAAATTCCTTCCTAATGTCTAAACCTATCTTTTTTCAGTTGAAAACCATTACCCCTGTCTTGTCACTACAGGCCCTGGTAAAAAGTCTCTCTGTCTTTCTTAAAAACCCCTTGTGAGCATCGAAAGGCAGCAGTGAGGTTTTCCTGGAGCCTTTTCTTCTCCAGGCTGAACAGCCACAGCTGTCTCAGCCTGTCTTCACAGGAGAGGTGCTCCATGTTGGACCATCTTCATGGCCTCCTCTGAACCTTCCCTTAACAGGTCCAGGTCTTTCCTGTGCTGAGGCCCCAGGGCTGCATGCAGCACTCCAGGTGGCAGTAGAGCAGAGTACGGAGGGAGAATCACCTCCTTTGACCTGCTGGCCACTGTGCTTCTTTATGCAGCCCAGGGTGTGGTCAGCTTTCTGGGCTGCGAGTGCACACTGCCAGCACGTATCCAATTTTTCACTCATCAGTATCCCCAAGTCCTTGATAGGGTTGGTCTCAATCAGTTCATCCCTTAGTTTGTATTGATATTGGGGATTGCCATTCAGTTAGTGGAAAGGTGAAAATTTGTCAGCGGATATTTAAACTTTCCCATCACTTTTTAATCAGAGAAGCTCCTTTTTCCTCTCACTCCACTAGTTGTGAGGCAAGAGGTGATTGTGGTTCCCATTTTAGTCTCAGAAAAATGAGACACGTGAGACAGCTCACCAATTTTTGAGGAGAGGTATCCTGCTACTTCTTTTATTTGTCACACTGATGCTCATTGTTCACATTTTTAGTCACCTGATTTTATTTCAACTTGGATAAATGGAAACACTGAATGCCTACAGGTGATAGAAAACAAGACAAAAAACCAGAACTTTTGTCTTAAATTCTTTCCCAGCCAGATGGGTCATAAAATATTCTGAGTTGGAAAGGACCCACAAGGATCATCGAGTCCAACTCTTAACTCTGCACAGGACATCCCCAAGAATCACGCCATGGGTCAGCCCCATCTTCTCAGAGTTTAAAGCATAATTTATGTTGAAATTCCTGTCCTAACCTCTCAGAAGCTTTCTTACAGGTTGTTGAAACTCTGTGGGAGTGCCAGTATTTGATCAAGGCATGTTTTATCCACACAGCAGACTTAATTTATTGTATGGAAAGGCTCTTACTACTGTATACTACCATGTAATGTCTTAAGAGTTGAGCCAATGTATAGCAGCAGCACAGAAGCAAACTGTGGGCTACTCCTTTAATTAATACATAGCAATGTTTTAATCATGAATCTGGGAGTCATTCGGTGCATAGTTTGGGGATTTTTATACTTTAGAATTTGATCTGAAAACTAAAGTTTTTCACTTTTGTTTTTTCTTTCTCCTCTGCATTTCATAAAGCCAACTGGAAAAGCTTTTTCAGGAAATGTGATCCGCCAACCCCTGGTTCATATGGAAAGACTTGAGCTTCTCAGGAATGTCTGCAGAGACACTGCATTGAGAGATCTCTCTCATACTGCAGTTTCCAAATTCGTCTTGGACCGAATATTTGTGTGTGACAAGCACAAGATCCTGTTTTGTCAGACGCCGAAAGTGGGCAACACTCAGTGGAAAAAAGTCTTGATCGTTTTAAATGGTATCTACTCTTCCGTGGGTGTGTGGGTTTCTTTGAGGAGGAGGAGGAAACAGAATTGCTCTAACTGGGGCAACTAAAAGGGATTCTTTCTGCATTTCTGTACACTGATACTTAATTTGAGCTTTGCATTTATCTCAGTTGTTTCTAGTCCTTTCAAAATATCCCCTTAAAATAAGATCTATTCTTTCTGTAAAAATAAGTATTGTTATTACTTGGCTCAAAACTTATTTGAGTTGTGACAGAGTCCCCATATGCATGTGGTAGGTAGGTTTCTGATCTTTGAAGGGGTGCACTAATTTATAGAATTTGAAAGTACATGACAAGGTATCATAATTCCTAAGTAACAATAATATGAAATTTCTGACTAAAGGCCAGTGACTTTTAACTAAAGATTTTAGCCATGAAGAAAGCCAGTTAAAACTTGGCAGGTGCTGTTGGTCTAAATTGCTGAAATCTTGTTTATGTTCTATCAGTGAACCATCTTAAGAGTTATGAAGATTGTGAGGTGCTTAATGTGATAGTTTGGTCACCAAAGTTATGTTATAAAAGATGTTGAAAGAAAGAATAAAGGGACAAATATGTTTGAAAAACAAGCAAATGAACTATGTCCCTCAGCAAAATTTTTCTAGCAAGCAGTGCTAACATTAAAAACTTTAATGTTAGTTTCATCCTTGATTTATGGATGTGAGCTAAAAATCTAGCAGAGATATGCCCATACCTATGTGTGTGCATGTGTCTTAATACCTATGAAAGCCACACTCAAAGTACTAAATATGGAACTATGTGAGGGCATTAGAAATACCTGCTCTTATATCAGCATTTGAGAGATAACATGCAGAGAATGCCTCAGGATGGGCAGGGATGTATTGGCTGCGCTGAGTGGAGGATAACTCGCATCTTAACAGCAGGGAACATTTCGCCTTGAGTTTCCTAGTTCTGTCATGTTAGATAATGATAGAAAATTGTTTCCACATAAACAGTGTTCCCTTTTGCCTTAAGGTGCCAGTGCACTGGTATCTGCTGGTGAAGGCTACTGCTGTGTTTGATCTAACTTTCTCCTCTTTGGGTAGTTTCAGAAGGCAGGGCTCATACTTGAGGGGAAATATTTTATGTTCAAATACCTAAGTGGTATTTGGAGATTCAGGATGGGGAAATGCAGCTGTGGCACTGTGGGGGAGCCAACTCTGCTACTGCTTGTACTGAACATGTTCTCTGAATGAATGCAAAGTATCGGTTCCTGAGGCTGTCTAATCTGACACATGTTGTCCACATGCGAGTCACCTATACTACCAAAAAATACAATTGAAAACCTGAAATTGATAAAATACAAGCCCAGTCCTCACCTGTCATTTCCAGCCCGCTCCAGGAAAAAAAAATTGGAAAACTGAGCAGCTGAGTGGTGTGTATTATTCGCTTCAGTTCTGGAAACGAGAAGGCTGTAGAGACTTTCACCTGATGGGCTTGTTTTGTAGCACCTGGTGCTTGTTGCAGGTTGATACTCTGAAATGATGCTGTTATGTGAAGGCTTCTGCCTAAAGCCCGAGGGGCCACATGAGATGTTTCTCAAGGTCATAAAACTTTCCTGGATCAGGATATTGAAATGAATACAGCAGAGTTAAGGGACATTATTTTTTCTTGTCAGCTTATGTGCTTGCAGAAATGAGTATCTGGAGACTTTTTGTTGTTAATTTTAGTGCCTTTTAATCTGTGGAGTATTCTCTGATTGGAATTTTTGTTTCAGCACAGCATTCTTGTTAAAAAAACTTTATGGATCCTGACAGCAAAGTACTTTTGCATTGAAGCAGTTCCAAAAGCAGCTCATAGCATTTATTTTTGTTGGTGGTTGAAGCTCAGCCAAAAAGCTGGTTCCTTCTTCTGAGTTAATCCTTAAAGTCTTCCTCCATTTGTATGTGCAGGCAGAGGGAAAGAGAATGGGGACACTGACATGTGAAGAGTTACAGGCTTAGGCATAATTGTTGATGAAATTTGCATAATATGCTTTTCTGAGAATTTTGGGGCCATTTGGTCTTGGACCTTGATGTCATATACCCTAAAGAATTTTAGCAGGTTTCAGCTTTGCAGTCAGAATCTCTCATAATTTAACGGTTTTAAACATAGTAACTTTAAATGATAAAAATAAAGAAAAGAGAAAGACATAAAACTGTCAGCCAGAGGCACACATGCTTGCTTATACTCACTGTTTTTTCCCTTGAATGAATCACTTGCTCTGTCATTTTGATTTGTCTAGGAGCATTTTCTTCCATAGAAGAGATCCCAGAAAACATTGTTCATGATCATGAGAAGAATGGCCTTCCACGCTTGTCCTCTTTCAGTGACGCTGAAATTAAAAAACGGTAAGTGGCCCTTCTAATGAGTGTGGGACGGGATTGAGGTCAGTGGTGTTATGAGTAATCAAGGGTACAGCTGAAGTCTGCATCTGAAACTGAGGACAGCAGTGTTTCTGCTCCACCAGTTGTTTTATGGCACTATTCTGTTACCCTCACAGATGTTGCTGTGTCTGCCTTCCTATTGGCTTTGAAGGAGAACACCAGTGTAATTTGTGATATAGTTAGGTGAGCCAACCAACTCCTTGGGATATAAGGTTTCTGTAATTTAATGCATACCTAGTTGTTAGATAGCTGACCTTCAGAACTGAAGGTTTAATTGGACAGCCCATTCTAATGTCTTGTATGGTAAACATTACTGCCTACAGGTATGATTGTCATTGCAGCAGACTTAATTACTGGGATTGAACTGTTTAGGTTTAAATTGTTAGTGCTTCTTAGCCCCACAATATTTTCCATTCAGCTGAACCACTTTGTCTTCCTGTTTTAGTGCTTCTGGTTATTTTCAGAGCCAAAAAATACTCTGCAATAGAACTTCTACATTACTTTGGCTAGATCTTTAACTGTGCCTGCTGTCATCTCTACTAGAGCCTATGCCATATATAATCCCTGTAAGGAGTGGCAACATGGAGAGAACAGGACATAAGATGGCAGTGGACACTTGTAAGCGTGTGCTTGCATGGGGTTTATGTGCATTATGCCATTCTGAAGACTCAAGCCCTTATACATGTGTCAGATGTCTGTAGAGCTCAGCCCAAGGTTTTTTGTTGCATGCAGTGGCACAAGGACATTTATCACAGCTCTACCTGTAGAATTGGGGTCAGTTGATTGGGTTGATACTGTGTGAAGCAAAATATTGTCACTACTTTCTTGAGGACAGGGATCTGTTCTCCCTCCCTGTGAGCAGCCCTGAACACTGTTCACCTAGGGGTGAGCCCTAGTTAGGATATATGAAGTTGAAGGCCGGTATTGCTTGGGTTGCTGCATTCTGCTCAGCATGGAAGCTATGCTGGAGATGTGTAACATGGGTTTGGTTGGAAATTCTGAAATTACCAGAGTTTTAGGTGTGGAAAGTGGGATGGTGTGGATCTGTTGATTTAGTTTGCTGACCTCTATCGAGCCCTGCCTGGCTAGGAGTAAGTCAGGAGAATCTGAAGTATGATTCAAGTGCTGTAGTGGCTGAAAAGAGTCCATCCACATCTGGTCCATCCATCCTTATTTCACTGAGGTTTGGGCTCTCAATCTCTTTTCTTAGCTATTTATTGAAATAAACTTTGTTTCCAATTTACTCCTCCTACAGATATTCTGACTACAGAATATTACATATTACAGTATCACAGTAATACATGAAATTCTGTTGAAAACTATGGTCTCATGTTTCACTGTTAAAACATGTGGTCTCAAATGGTGTTCTCAGCCATTAGTGAAAACATGATGAAACATCAAATAAAATACCTTTTTTTGTTGGTTTTTTTTTTTTTTTTTACTTAAGCAGCAATTTATCTAACTGCCTGCCAGTGAAAAATGCAGCCTTCTGTATGCATTTAGCTTCAGCAATGCACTTTTCCCCCGGTCCTTATGTATTTTGCTTTTTGAGCTCGTTCACATGGCATTACAAATATCTTTGGAGTTCTCAGCGTCTTTTGTCTCCTGTAAATATGGATTGAGATAAGCTAAACTCCTCCAGTTTGAAAAAAATGTGAAAACTAGGGTAAGCTATTTCCTCTTTGTCCTGTATGCAAAAACTGCTAGTAAGAAGACAGAAATTGTATTTCTAGTCCTATTGATTATAATACTGATAGACTACGCAAGTGCTCTAAGATTCACATTGCTGTGTCTGTGTTCAGAGTTTATGTACATTTTGTAAGTATATGCTAAACACTTTCCTTAATTCTTTAATTTTTTTTCTTCCTCTGTTTAGACTGAATTTATACTTCAAGTTTTTTATTGTTAGAGATCCATTTGAAAGACTTATTTCTGCATTTAAAGACAAGTTTGTGCACAATCCTCGGTTTGAGCCTTGGTACCGGCATGAAATTGCTCCCGGCATCATTCGTAAATACAGAAAGAATCGCACAGAGACCAAAGGGCTGCAGTTTGAGGATTTTGTGCGCTACCTGGGTGACCCTAATCACCGATGGCTGGATGTTCAGTTTGGTGACCACATCATTCACTGGGTAACATATGTGGAACTTTGTGCTCCCTGTGAAATCACGTACAGTGTGATCGGACACCACGAAACCCTGGAGGACGATGCTCCGTATATCTTGAAAGCAGCTGGCATAGACCACTTGGTGTCCTACCCCACCATCCCACCAGGCATAACAGTGTACAACAGAACAAAAGTAGAGCGGTATTTTTCAGGAATTAGCAAGAGAGACATAAGACGCCTCTATGCACGATTTGAAGGCGATTTTAAACTCTTTGGTTATCGTGAGCCTGATTTCTTGCTTAACTGACGCCTGGAATAAGATCCGAAAAAGTGTCTCATGGATTAATCTAAACCTGCGTGAATACCAGCTGCAACACTGGCAGAGCTGAGAATGACCATTTGTTTTCTAGCTTTTTGATGTTGCTCCACTTTTCAGTGAAATATTTGTCATATGAACAAGTAGGGGCTTATAGCTGTTGTTTCCTGACCACGTTTTCAGTACATGACATTGCAATTTGTTAGGAATTATGTCTCTGTTATCTGAAATACAGAATTTGACTTCTCCCCTCTTCCCTCCAAGAAAAAAAGAGAGAGAACAAATGGGCTATGATCTTCCTCTCCTCCCAGACAGAAGGCAGTTTTTGAAATGTTGTGAAGTATTTATAAAGATGGCGATTCCACTGTAGGTTAACCCTGACATGTGGGTAAACATGATGATTCCTGCTCATGAGAAAGTCATGTAGTCTCCCATGAGCTTTGTAAATGAGAGGCCAGTACAGGACTAGAAATTGATTAAATGCTTGACAAATAAACCCATCTAGGTTCTGTCATGTGACTGCTATAATAAGAATAATGCTGATCTAATCCCATTCTTGTTTGTCAAAAAATGAACCTAATTAGACAGAAGCTTTTAGAGATGTAAGAAGATGAACTGGTTCCACACCCCAGTTGTCTCTGTATTTTTGTCAAGTGTTTACTGTATTTACTACTGATGTATTGAGCCTCATAATTCTACTTTTGATTTTCAAGAGATTATTTAACTACTGGCTATGTAAGTTATGTGAGAACACCAGCTGCAAGTGGAGCATAGAAGAAATATGAAACTGCTAAGGAAACTTCAAGGAAAATTAATTTAAAGTATCAGTTGTATTTGTGGGAGCACATATAATAATCACAAGATGCTCTCATGCAATTTAACTTGTCTTTTCTTCTAACAGTTAAGATTAATAAAGAAGTTACAAAAGCAAGATGTCATATTAAAGAGCTGCTTACTTGTGTTAACGATCCACCTTTTTCTTATATCCAGCCTTGCTCACTTGAGTACCTCAGAGAACAGTAAGTTTATCCCCCTCTGGAAATTCATCTTCCTATTGCTAAAGGAGAGAAGGAGACAAGATGAATCCCTGATTTTTCCAGTGATTCATGTCATGGTATCCCAAGTCAAAAATGTCCAACATTTATGTTACTGATGTGGATTGGCTATTTGCCAAAAGTTTGAATGTCACCTAAATTCATGTACCCATTTTATGCATTAAAAAAAAAAAAAGAGATCTGAATTGAGTGGATGCAGCCATCATATTTGCTTGTGCTTGTACTGTGTCTTATAAAGAGCAGTCTCTTGTCTGAGTTCACCAGCAATAAAAATCAGTGTGCTACCACTTCATCCCACAGGCCATGGAAGAGAGATAGACCAAATATATGAAATAGAGGAATTGCTCTGTTGCAGTGAGCATGTGAACTGTATTTTTTAAATCATAGCCCCAAAAGATTTATTTTCAGATCAGCATAATGTTGCTGGCTAGAAATGCTAATGACAGCCAGTGCTATGGAATCTGCTTTTAAATCCAGCCAGTGTATGTTTTTGATAGCTTTCTGTATTAACACAAGGAAGCATCTTGCACTTGTGTAAAAGGAAAGCTGTGCCAAGCTGACATGTGCTGCTACCCACAAAAAGGAAGCCCTGTTGTAGCTGGAAATGATTTCAGAAAGATCTCAACAGATGAATTGAAATAAGGGAGAATCACTGACTGGGCATCGTTAGCAGGAGAACAATCCAGGGTGGTAAAGTTGGAAGGCGGGATATTTTTCAGGTTGGTTTGTTTTGGTTTTTTTAACTTTTACAGTGCCCTAACTTGTTAGTTCTTAACCAATGATAAAAAGATGTTAACAGCTCCAGGTTTTTCTGTGGTTTTCTTAATATGGGAACTTAGCAAATGCACTGTTAAATGCATTTTGGAGCTAATAACCTGATTGATTACCTTGCTACCAATTTAAAATGTAACAGTGAATCATGTATAGTAAATTCAGGCCTTAAAGTTTAATAAAGTAGAATTGTTTTCCTCTGAAAGCATGAGCTACTGATCACACAGAAGGCCAATGTAAGTTTTTTCTTTTTCGTGGTAAATTACTTAACATATTGCTTGCTTAAAAATTGCCAGGTGGAAAGTGCTGCATGAGTATTAAGTAATAATAATTTTTCTGATAGCTTTCTCTGCATTGAGTTCTCTTGGGCATCTGTGAACAGAGCTATGGACTGACCTAGGAAGAGGTGCATAATCCTCTCCCATGTCCATATTCCCAGGCTGTTCAGGCTGGAACTGGAATGCACATTATCATTTCTTCAATTCAAATGTGATGTTTCTCCTTTCAGTTATACATTTCTGAGCTATATTTTCTTTCTAGAAGGGTGGAGGTTTTCTTTCCTTACATGGCTGAAGTAACAACACTGCAATTTTGGCATGTCTCTTGAAGAACCTTCTATACCACAATGGTCCTTGGCAAGGTGGGGTAGGGCTCTCCTTAAATTGGTGCAGTGCAGGTACGATGGTCAGAGTGTGCTGTGTTAGGAAGGAGGCTCTTGCCATGCTAGTTATGATGAATTAAATGCTTGTGGTTTGTTTTAACTTGATTGTACTCTGCACAAGGCTTTTACAAATGTAGTCTCAGTGGCATGCACAAACATCATTTGGTTGTTCAGATGTCATTTGCATACCGCTTTCAAACTGCAGATGATACTTAAGTCGTATTTTTGGAACTGCTGGCCCAGATTATTCTTTCTCCTTTCTTATTATTGTTCCAGCTTCAGGAAACAAATTCATATCCTTACTTTGTGCATCTCTGTCTCTTTGTTGTCTCTCCTCGGCAGCTTTTGAATGCTTTGGCCCATTTTAGCCACATTTTACAGAGGAAAGTCAAGGGGTAGTGAATTGAAGTAATTTTCTTGAAAATAGGAGGAAAAACACTCCCTGTACATCAGAGAGTCCATGCTGTATGTTGGCTTTAGCGATAGTACAGACAGGAAACAGTTTTACTGTATGCTCATATGGAGCTCCTAGTTTCTAATGGAGTCCCTTCCCTAGTGCTCCATACAGTGTGGCCTCTTATCCCACCTAACAAAGACAAAAATTAAATTAAAATGTATTCCATGGGTGTGTTATCTTCACGTTTCTTATAAAATTGAGCTGACTGGGTTTTTTGAGATCTTGGGGGTAAGAGGGTTTGTCTTATGAAAATGGATTCAGAATTCCCTTCCTTGTGAAACAACTTTATGGTAATACCTATCCCCTTTCCTTTTAACTTCAGCATGCAGTGCATTGTCTGCTGTGCTGATTGCGTGCCATGAAGATGTTTTTCTGTAGTTAAAAATACATGTGCATTTTTTTATTCTGGGGACTGTTCTGTCAAAGAAAATGTCTCGAAAATATGTATTCTTCCCAAAAAAAGCATGCTGTTTTCTGATTCGTGCGCAGATGCTGCCCTGTTTGTACTGGGGTGAGGCTCCCTGCTACTCTGTGTGTCTCCATCCTCAGATTAAGGAAGCCATCAGACAGCTCTGGCTTTTGTACAACATTACTTTTTCCTTGAGGTGTTAATAACTTTGTTGTCTGGGAAAGCAGCCTTTGATCTTATCTGTGCTCCAGAAAGTTTGCTGAGAAAAAGAGTGATTATATAGGGATTGCTTAAGCTTATTTTCTCAGATGAAAAAGGATGTCTTGTCAGTGTATCTGCCTGTATCTGATATCGCTTAATTGACAGAGAGAGAGGGAATGATCTTTCTGCTTAATGGCCGTGTAGTGATTTATGCTAAGCCCCTGTCCTATTGTTATAGCAACATGAAGGGACCTGGAAGGAGGTGTAAAGTCAACATGTGCTTGTTTGAAATGTGAGGGTGTAAAGGAAACTTGACATGGAGTTGGTTCCTGGAGATTTATCATGTCCAATTACTTGTTACATGTCATCTGCAGAGCCTGGTGTGGATTCTTTGTGGCCTGTGCTTGAGAAGATTTATGCAAGGTAGAAGAAGGCTTGCGGGTGGTGGAAAATTCCCTTTCAGCCTAAGTTAGCTGTGCATGTTCCTGGGCTGCTACCATGGGGAAGGTTTTAGAGGGAAATGATCCTATTAGCAGCAAAGCCTTGCAGGTGCTTGGGCTGGTGAGCAGAGTGCCTCCCTCCTGGAGGTTGAGTGACTTCGGCTCACACTGATGTGTGCAGTCAGCTTTGGTGCTGCCTTGTATAAATCTCTATTTTTGTGCTTTTAATGCAATTGTGTGCAGCTGAGCTGTCAGCTTGGTTTCCTGTGTGTGGCAGTAGCCTGAGGTGACTCATCTCCTCACCACCAGAGCAGCTTTGAAAGGCCTGCAGCCTATTTTGCTGTGCAGCAGGAGACATTTCCCTTATGAAGAGAGCAGCATTAAGCCTGCAGCCATGCAGCTGGTGACAACTGGCTGGTGTAAGCACAAAAATGGTGCTGTTTGGGGCTTCCTGCTGTAAAATCATCATTTTCCCTTTTAATCCAGGCAGGGGTGAAAGGGAAGAAATATGTGTGTTTGCTTTGAGTCCCGAAAAGGAGCCGTGCTGTTAGAAATTCCAGACTGGTAAACCCAAGCAAGACAAAGTCTGTGAGAGCAATGCTGAAAAAGCCATGGGTGGTTTTTTTAAGGGCCCCTGGAGATGCTGGACATGTTAAAGGAGAGTTACTGAAGCTTTCTGGGAGGTGTCAGGGGAGCAAGCATGCTCCCCATAGCATGTATGTGCATGCCAGAGGAGCAGATGGTGATGGGATAGCATGCACATGGCAGGCTGAAAGTGTGAAGCATCTACTGTGGGTGTCTGTTTGAAATCACAGACAGGAGGAAAGAAAAACAAAAGGTGGGAAGGAAGTAATGAAAAAATAATTTGGAAGGCTGCACCCCTGGAAATGCAGTACCCACTCTTAATTGCCAGAAACATGCCGACTGCCCTGGATGTGTACAAATAATTTCTGAGCAGTTTGCAGGACCAAAGCAAATCTGCAAATGCGAGGGTAAACCACGATCATAGGGTATCTGTATGTGCTCTGGAAAGTGATTTAATACTGAGAAGCTAGCCAAAGCTCCCAATGGTGCCTAAGTAAGTGGATCTCATCTAGGAAAAATGCATAGCTATACTGGAAGCATACAAGTAGAAAAAGCTCTTGTGGGATAATTAGCTGTCTCAACAACCAAGTGTTATGCACCTGCTGTGATTTAAGAAATAGGAACATTTTCTCTTGAACATCTTTTTTTCCTCTTCTCTGCAGCCTTTCTGCTTTATTCAGTTTTCTGTCCCATGTCCTGAGAGGTCTTTGGATGATACACTGCAGTAGGACACATCATTCTTCTCTTGTCAGCAGGGTGGAAGAGGCTGTAGGAAATACAAAATGTTCTCTGTAATTTTGAGAAACACAAGAAAAATACAGGGAGCTTTTATAAATCATGAATGAACTTGTGGTGACTGAAACATTAAGATTGCATGGGTTACTTCTTAGATGTTTCATGTATTGGGCAGAAATTCACTTACAGAGAAATTATCACTGTTCTGTATTTGGCTTCTTTGTTCTTATGTTTTGAGTAACTCCCAGTAAGGTTTTACAGCAAGTAAAATTTGAAGTCTGCCATACCACAAAGCTTCACTTTGGATCCACTTACTTTGCTCTCACTCTTCTGTACGTATTTTGTAGGGTAAGAGACAACTCTGCTCTTACTCAGTTTCTTTGATTTCTGACTGTTCTTTGCAGTGCTGTAGCACTTGTACTTGTGAAAAGGCAATGAGCAAGAGGAGTCAGCAAATGCTCTGGAGAGAACAGGACTCCAAAGCAGACATTTATTTGTATGCTGCTTCCATCTACAGCATCTGCTTCCTTTCATTATCTTTTCAGGCTAGTTCTTTGCTGTAAAACCCGTTGGGGTACGTATTTGTGGTTAAAGCTACAGATTTAGAAATGTGTAAGGGGAGGGGATTAGGAACAGTGTTGCAGCAGGAAAGAAAGAAGCAGCATGAGGAAGGGGCTTCCACACCCCCTTTCACAGTTCCAAACCTTTTGCTTCTTGTATACTCTTGTTTGACAGCTTTTAGGACATAGGTTCTTGGCCTTATGGGAAGCATGGTGTGTAGTGTAGCTGGGTTCCTCAGTGCCTCGGCTGCATGCTTGCACACACTTGCTCTTCTCTGATAGAATCAGGAAAGATTCTTAGAGGTGAGACCTTTGATCCATCAAGTGTTACAGTACTGCATAGCAAAGATGGAGCAAAGGTGTTATTTCCTTCCTTTCTGGGCAGTAACAGTGTGTTCCTTAATTCTCTTGACTACCAGAGAGTATAAACATGATTTTACTTTTCTGGAAGATGACCAGCGATAACAGTGTTTTTATCAGGTTTTAATCTCAGAACACTGTTTAGATACATCTCTGTGTGACTCAGGGTACTGCAGTAAATTATAATTGGTTTTTGTGGGTTTAGAGTTGACTTAATAGATCACTGGAAATGCCATTCTGATGGAAAACAACTTAGGTGCATTGCTTCTATCTCCATGTAAGGATCTGTCATATGATTTCTTGCCAGTCTGAGAAAAATAACTTCATTAGATAGCAATGCTTTTTTATTGTAATCCTCTTACTTGTGGATTTGGGTCTTAAAATACGGCATGGTAGATTTGTCTTGTGTACTCCTCTCCTGTTCTAAAGTAGCATTGGCAGAAATTTCATACCTCTACAATTTTGGGAACTCTTTTCTGCAGCTGCTAGTTGAAACCGTTTAAGCACTTTGCATTGGAAGATCTGTAATTGGACTGTGGGTACACCAGAAGGGCAGTGTGAAGGCTTTGATGGAGAACTACAAGCCAGCAGTGTAACGTGGCTGTGAGAAAGCTACCACCTGATTCTGCATGCGTCCAGGTAAGGATTTCCAGTAGCAGCCAATAAAAATGAGTACGGTGACCAAGGCTGTGGAGAGGCCTTGCCTTGGACCCCATTTCCAGTTCTCGTCAGCTGTGACTCTGGGGAGCTGGCAGAGTTGCAGAGCTGCTGGTGTTTGAGCAGAACGACCAGCACTTGTTCAGCCTGAGAAAGGAGAGGAGCTATAATAGGTGTCTAAAGCTGTACTAGGACAAATGAAGTAGTCAGAGAATCTCATATCCAGAGAAGGAGGCGAGCCAGAAGACAGTGTAGTCACAACGACAAACCAGTTTGAGTTGGCCAGGAGCCAGCTGAGGCTGGAAAATAGGAGGAGGTTTCCAATCCTGAGGATGTGTGTTGTCATTTTGGTATATACAGAGAGCAAAATAGTGACAGGCTGCTATGCCACTGCCTGTTCAAGCAGCAGAGGCCTTGACTTAGTAGACTTGTTTAGGCTGGAAAAGACCTTTAAGGTCATGGAGTCCAACCAGTAAAGTAACACTGCCAGGTCACCACTAAACTATGTCTATGAGTGCCACAGCTACATGGCTTCTAAATACTTCCAGGGATGGTAACTATCACTTCCCTGGGCAGCCTGTTCCAGTGCTTGACAACACTTCCAGGGAAGAATTTTTTTCCTGTCACACCTTGAGGCCATTTTCTCTTGTTCTGTCACTTGTTACATGGGAGAAGAGACCAACGCCCACCTGGCTACAACCTCCTTTCAGGTAGTTGTAGAGAGCAAGGTGGTCTCCCCTGACAACCCCAGCTCCCAGCTATCCTCCAGGCCCCATCTCTTCTCTCAGACCAGTGAGCTGTGGCTGCGAGGACAGCACAGCTGGGCTGGTGCCTGAATGCTGGGTGATCTGACTGGGAGGAGATGGATCCATAGAGGCAAGTGGGGCTAATCTTGCACAGCCACATACATTCAGCTCAGTCTTGTATGCCATGACATGGGTTATATATCTGGGGAGATGTTGCTGTCTCCTTTTCTCCTTTAGCACTTCTTAATCATGTTTGGAGATGGTGAAAGAAATGTCAAATTTTGAAAGAAGCCAAGAGCACACTGACAATTCCCTGACATTTTCTTTAGTGGAAAGTTTATGGTTTCTGTGGAAATCTTACGGTGTTTCCCCCATCCATGTTTGAGTTGACGTTTGATACAAACAGAAGTGACTTGGTAGAAAACAAGAGGGGAGGTAAAGAGTCTCATGGAGTAAATTCTTCATTTAAAGTCTTTGGGATCCCTGACCCCTTTCCCTTCCTAATCCAAGGGAGAGGTTAGACAGCATGCTGCAACCAGACTCCAGATCCAGAAATCCCATCTCTAACTGGCCAGACTGTCAGCATGGCACAGTGCACAGAGATGTCATTGCCCAGAAGGACCTCTGCAAGGCATCCCTGCTGCAGGCTCTGCTGATCCCATTCAAACAGGTATCTCCTCTAGAAAATGAATCATGAATCTTCAATCCACCTCCTCTTTCCTGTCCCTGAAGAGAAGAATAAAGAGCACTTTTCTGCAGTGGGGAGCTGCCACTGTCAGACATGAAGCTATTTCTGGGGGAACAGCATACCAAATAAGCTTTATTGATGACTGAGCCCTAGGAACAAAACTTTTGCTATGAGGCGAAGTACTGAAGGTATTTGTAACATATTTAGAAAAGGTGAAAAGTTCCTGTAGGAGACAGAGGAGAACTAAAATATTTATGGCTTTATTATCAGCAGACACCTTTAAGAGAGAATTGTAACCTCTGGGCTCAATCATGCAGAGTGAACTTAGCATGTAGGCTGCCAGTGCTTACAGCTAACACAGGGTACACAGAATACTGTCAAGAGCTTGTTTTGACACATTATTTTAATTTTTCCCTGGCACACACATCATATGGGGTGTGTTTGCAATCTGGAGCAACCTAATACTCCAGACTGCGAGCAGTACTTTGATTTGCCATCTGAAACTTTAACATGTATTTGAGGGCTTTCCTTGTAAAGCATTGTTCTGAAACACACTAAGGCTGCTAGACATTTCACTTGAGCTAAAGGCACAGAAAGATCTAGTGCAGTCTCTGTTCCACCTGAGAGGACAGAGTGTCAGGGAACCAGGACTTCGATGCAGTTACCTGAGTTTTGCTTTGTTTAACATCTGTTACTTGAGCTGAGTTCTGCAAGGGCAGATCACCCCACCCTCAACTTGGAGGAGCTTACAAGCAGTTTAGGGTATTTGGCTGAGGTACTTTTACAGGCTGTAGACCTGATACTGCCAGGTGCAATTAGGTTTCTGAAATGCTTTCTTTATAAAGCTCTGATTACTTCTAATTTTGCTGACTGTATCTAAGAGCTAAAATGGTTATGTGATTTCTGAGAATATCCTTAAGTAAAGTTACTTAGGTTGTGTTGTGCCCTTGATGGAAAAAGAAATCTTGTTGTGCTATACTGGTCTCTAGCAAGGGATGAAGGATTAAAACTCAGTGAGAAGGTGAAGTCACTCTGGTGTTTGAAATGTCCCCTTTGTTGTCTGTGGGATAGAACCACTGGGAAAATGACAAACTTTGGAAGAATACAGGCCGCACGACCCGGGTAAAGTCCTAGAGCTTAGTGGCTGAATTCTTTATAAAAGGGTATGTCCTGTCCTGGCCTGCACATGGTGAAGAGGGCTCTTCCATCAATCACTGCTCCTCACTGCAGCAGCATACTGCTGCCTCAGGTACTAGACCCACTGGGGATTGGAGGGGCAAGGATAATTCAGGGGAATTCAGCATATAGGCTTGAATAAGGAGACTGAGCACTTAGGGAAGCTTTTGAGAGGGAAGGATAATAGTAGTGAAATCCAACAAGGTGGGAGGTAGAGTAGAAGCAAGGGACTGACTGTGCAAGAAGACTTGCAGTACAAGAACTTGTCAAGGATGCTGAGGCTGATGGGACTTGCTTTGCTTTTTCCCTTTTTTTTTTTTTTTGGCCGATGTCTAGAAATTTACATTCAGGGATTGCTGAGTTTGCAACAGCTGGTACAAAAGACTGGGAAATGCCAATACTAGGGACTTCCCCCATGCCCTTCTCACCCACACTTGTTAGTGTAGAAGTTATTCTCATGACATTGTCATATGCTATTTTTTCCACAGAATTCATGTCTCATTCATTGTACTGGAGAAATTCAGCTCCTGGCTTGAGCGGGTCTTGAAGATGAGTAAAATGCCTGTAGTTCTGCTTTCTTACCTCTTGCAGAAAATAGAAGGTGGGTACTGAGAGAGAGGAGAACCGCAAAAAGAAAAAAAAATATAATCTTATAATCTGCAAGGAGTTGCCGCAAAAGTTTTTCATAATGCCAGTTATGTCACCAAACTGTGAGTCTCACAAATCCTGTCACTGGTTACAGGTTCCTCATTCTTTAACTGCAAACCTTCAGCTATGACTTGTACAAGCCCTGTTTGTTCACAGCTGCAACTGAAGTTTTAAAAGGCTGGAGCCTGAATAGGACATTTGGGTTTAGGTACCTCCGCTGACACTCCAAAATGGATTTGTATTTTTTCTTTAGGCTTCTGTACAGTAGCTCTCCACTTATAAACCCAGGTTGCTCCATCTCACAGGCATTTTGAGAAAGTAATTACTGGCTAGAAAAAGAAAAGATGGGGAGTCTTGCTCTGGGCAGTGTCATATAAACATGCCCTGAAGGACAAAACTAAGCAGAGAAAAGCTGCTCAGCCATGAAGGAGGAGAACCAGGCACAACACACAGATGTGAGGTGACAGGTTAGGGAGCCAGGACTATCAAGCACATTTCCCTAGAGACCAGGGCTGCCAGTATTAATGCTGGCTATGAAATCATAGACTGTCCAGAGCATGCCCTGGTAGAAGTTTTGAGTGGGGTCAGCAGCATTTCTGTGAAATAAAGCTCTTACTGGCCATTCCTTTGATGCTGTGGTTCAAATGTCTTGTTCATGGGGCATGAGATCTGGGCTCCTCAGATGAATGTGAGCACCTAACATGTTCTGCTGAATAGAAACCTCTCAAGTGTGGATGTAGCATCCCCATTTAGTGGTCCTATCTGATGCTAGACTTTTTTTTGTCCATCTGATTTACATTACTTTCTTCAACCCCTTGGCATGCAAGACCCCTTGTAGAATTCCTTGCATTCCAAATCCCCTCTCTGAGACACAAACAAAGTTAGCTTGGCTGCACTCTTGACCTTCTTACCTTGTTTTGCACCAACACCTTCGTGCCCAGGCAATGTGATCTCCTGCTCACACGCTGTTTTCCAAGTAACATAGACTGGGTGTGACGTGTTGGGCAGAACACAAACAGCAATTTCACTTGTCAGGGAGTTCCTCTGGCTTGACAGCTCATGCTGTTGACTCACTGGGAGGCTTTTAACCTGCAGCACTACTGTTATGGGACCCGGTTTTACTGGAGGACAGTCCCTCTGGTCACCTGAATGGCTCTGTGCATGTACTGTGCCTTTCAAAGATACACGGTAAGTGTTTGATGGCTGCTACGCATTGCCTTGATTGAAGCCTGACACCCACGTAGCAACTGGCATGTTCAGTGTATGGTGGGAAGGCAAACCACTGTTAGTAATCCTTCTACAGCTGCAGAAGCCATAAGGTATTTGTGTGAAGGTAATGAAATGTGCATGGAGAAAATCCTTGTAAGTGGGTAATGATTAGCTTACATCATTATTGCTTATCTGGTCTATCATGGGGGTTTTTAGTTGTTTTATGGCTTGGGAGGAGGCCAGGGTCAGACTTTAGAACCAAAGAGAGTATTTTTTGTTAGTTAAGAAAAATTATGCTTGGGTTCTAAATTAAATCAGAACACCCTTAAGCTGCCCTGCTGCGAATGCTTCTACGCAGATCTTCTGGCACCAAGTCAAACATTGTCACCACTCCTGTGCCTACCATTTGTTATTTAGACATGTACGTGGAGATTTCTGGTGAAGACAGGGCAATATTAATGCTGCTGTGCAAGCCCCGAGTGAAACTTCATCCAAACATGGGCAAACAACTCCAAGAGAGACTTTTGAACCAGAATGAATGCAGAGAAGCTTGGAAAAAGTTGTGTTAGGGATCTCTGGTCTAGACTGATTCATAGGTTGTACAGAGAATTTGTAGTCATCTTTTCTGACTTTCTGTATTACATTTACACAGCCATTAAACCGTACTCCTGAATTGACTGTTTTGACTACAGGTGCATGTTTAGGAAACGGGAAGAGGAAGGAATCTGACCTGAATTTACAAAGGTTCATTAATGTAGAAGTCAGCACAGCTCTTGGTAAAAAGTCTTAGTTTTTATTACCTTCACAGGTAATTACCTTCCATTATCATCACAGTTAAATATTTATTATTCATTTCTACTCTAAACTTTCTTCAAGCTTCCTATGTTCAGACTTGGGATGCTTCAGTTCGCTACAGCCAGGACATTTGATGTGATGTCTGTTCTGGCACAGATGCCAGTGGGGGATCCTGCACTTTGCCAGAACAATCATTAGAGGTGGGAAGAACTGGGACTGACTTGTAGCAGTGGGGTTTATATCCTAGTATTCTCATGTATGTCACCACTCCAGTAACCCTCATGGAATAAGGCTCTGTTCCTGGCACGCACTGCAGAAGGACTGTTAGCTTTTCACCTTCTTTGACCTTGTATGACAGCCCCATGAGACATGGGATCAAGAGAAATTTGCTTTAAGAATCAAATCAAGCTGACCGAGCCAGGAATTAACAAGAGAGGCATTAGGAACTCGTTTATTTCCTCATGGTGTAAACCCCTGGCATGGTATCCAGAAGACATTTAATTTTGTAGCTGCATAGCAGCAGTCTGTATCTTTCTGCAAATCACCTTCATCTATTCACACTTAACAGCCCTGTTGTTTGTTCTCTTTGACCTGACAAACCAGAGATGAGAGGATTAGGTTTCCAGACACTGTGAGTCTTTTCCTTAGTGACCAATTTGAATTTCAGGCTTAAGTGAGCCAGTTGACCGCCTAGTGAGATATGGCACACCTTGGAACTAATAAGCCTTGACTGTAGTTGTAATTCATCAGTGACACCTGCCTGTATTATTTTACCTGGTTAGCTGGCACTGACCCTGTGGTACGTGAAATCTGCTGACTTTATTGAGGGATTGGGCAGGCTGCCCCACAGAGGAAACTAAAGACATTGAAAGAGACCATCTAATTAAGGTTTACAGAGGACCTAAGCCAAGCAGTCTGGAGAGAAGAGACTGCTAGAAGAGATCAGAGTGGTGTGTAGTCTGCTGATTACTGGTTTAATAAAACCAGGAAATAGATGTGTGTATGTATGCAGGGAGAATTAAGGTAGACTGTGCAGACTGTGTACTGGGCACATGTTGCTTGAGAGTAAGATGGAAAAAGATTTATTTGTGTAATAATCAGTAAATTAATGGTCAGCTTTAGCGGCCAGCTGTGGCTATCCCATAATAGTACTTTATAAGGATGACCATTTAAAATAAACCTCCCTATAGTTCTTAAAAGTAAGTACCATATATTTCTGTGACTGAGAAATTACAAGTTTTTTATTTATGTTTTATGGATAGAAGAATGCGCTTTATGTGTAAGCTTCACACACATTTGAAAGCCATATCTGGTTCTGCATGATTCTGCTTGCTATTCAGAGTACATTTCACTGGAAACCTTAACAGCTTTCAGAGATCTCATTCTAAATATCTTGATGGAAGACATTCTTAATGTGTCCTTACTCATTCTAATCATAGCTGCATTTATTAAAAAATATTTTAAATGCAAATGGCTACAAACTCCCTACACCTATTTTTGTACTCTTTCCATGTACAAAAGATTTGCTTGCATGCTAGCAAACACACTGCAGTTGTAATTAATCACAGAAGTATTTTTCCCTTCTTGTCTTATTTCTTTCCACGTAATTAGTTTTAACTGGGGAGATGGTGATTATTACACAGGCACTCACTTTCCAGTGTTCTTCTTTAACTCCTGGATAGCAATTCGCAAAATACCCATTTGCCTGTGATGGAGCCAATACCTACATGGTGCTCGTGTGGTTCTTTTGATAGACAGGATTGTGTTCAGATATTTCATTAAAGGGGCTGATCTAATCCTTTGAAATTTTACTATTGGCTTCCTTAGATCTGGATCAGTCTTAAAACGAATCAGTTCTTAGCTGGATAACACCCAATGAATCTGGATGGTGAATAAGGCAGCATAAAGGATCTCTTTGTTGCGACTGAGCCAACCTACGTGCACATAACCTTATTTTCAGCTGCCAGCTCCCTTAAGCGATCTTGTTTTCTTCAGTAATTAATGATGAATCCTGTAGACATTGGTTAAAAAAAAAAATCAAACAAAGCAAGTTTTTTATCTTTTCCTCCTCTACTTTTTCCATCTTTCTGGTCCTGTGGCTGTATCCAGTCCTTTTTGCTCAAAATGCTCTCCACTTGGAATCTTGCTCATTTCTTCAAGGCTAAAAGACATTTGAGAAGACATCCCAGTTCTTTGAAAGACCCTGTTGTGTTTCATCATGGTTCATGGGTTTCACAGGTGTTTCATCCCCCCATGGCACTCCTGCTGTAGACGTTTAAAACTTCTTGCCTTCTTCAGCCTCTCCTTCCCTAGAGACTGAAGCCTCTCACCTCCTGCCTTCTCTTCCCCTTTCCTCATGCTTGCCCTCAGCTTCTTACCAGCCTACGTGGAAAACATCACTTCTTGCAGCTGTCACACAACATAGCACTGCCCTTACTGCCTGCTGCCCCTCACCTCCAAATGCCATCATCAATATGCTACTCTAATTCTACTTTAGGTCATACCAGTATTTTTATGTGTCCTACCCAATGTATTTTGCAGTTACATCCTGTCCTGTGTGGAAGCCTTGTGACCATTGCCTCCTGATTCCCTTTCTTTCAGGTCTTAAGGCAGAAGGGTGCTGTCCCTAAGAGCTTTCCTCTCTGATGCCCCTCCGAACGATGTCAGCCACAAACACAGCTTCAGCTTTTGGCTTTGTTCTGCCCACAGCTAACTCCTCACAATCAGGATGCATGCTCCTTGGTGGGTACCTAGCCCTTGGCTAGCCCACTTGGTCACAATCATCAGTATCCTTGTACAATTTTTTAACCAGACCTGTAATTTTGGTTTCCTATGGTTAGACCCTAATGTTCTGGTTTTGTCTCAGTATTTTTATTCCTGCCTGCCCTGCATTTTCCAAACAAGATCTCATGTCTCTTCATATTCCTGTATTATTTTCCTGGTCTCAGCCACACTGTTCCTGCATGACTGAGTAGCCTGCTCTCTCCCTCTCTGGTCTCTTTTCTGGTGATGCTCATTTATTAGTCAATTGTTCAAATCTCCTTCCCTTCCTGTTTGTTACTCTCTTATTTCTCCTTCAGATTATCTTACTGCCTCACTTATTCCTGAGCAGGAAACCCCCTCAGACTCCTCCATAGATTTGTTCAGCCCTGCTTGCCTGGTTTTTGGCTTCTGAAGCAGTCTGCTCTGCTATGGTGACCCAAAATCCGCTTTTAATCAAAATATGAGAAACCACTATACTCTTCTTCCAATCCTTGCCTATCCCCCCAAGAAAACAAACAAACACAAAAAAAGACTAACACTCACTGCTTAGGAGGTGGAAACTTGCCTTGTCCTGTCTGCTCTTGGCTGGCAAAGGACAGACATATTATTGTTTTCCTCTCTCCAAATTTTATCATTCACCCTGCCTATGCATTTTGTAGACTGCCAGACTCCTAGTACCAGGGATATCATTGGGAGGATTCTAGTGCTTGAGCTGATGAGAGTAATGTGGCTCAAAGTGATGGGTCCTCTGTGAGGGATCCATGCTGAACACTTCACCAGGAATCACTGATGGCTGCAGCAGGGACTTCCAGAGCGTTCTTTGAGGGGGGACGTGAAGACAGTGATTAGCAGTTTCTAGGGGAAACAAGGCATGGTACTGCTCCCCACCTGTAGGAACATGATACCTCCTCTGCCTTAACACTGTCAGCTCTTTGCAATGTTTTTCCCATCTGACCCACATTTAATTTTGCTAGCATAATGTCTGGGAGTTTTCATGAAAATGTGTCATAGGCTGACTTGTTGCTATTGTCCAGTCCCAGGGGGACGCATGGGATGATTTCCCATTGCAGGACTTTGCCTCCGAAGACAGACCTAAGGTAGAGGCTGCAGTGTAGCCCAGCCCTTGCATGTCACTCACACCACGTCGGCCTTCTTATCACAGAAGTTTCAAGCCCTAACAGGCTAGCATGGTTTGAAATACCCTCCAGCTGTTTTGTTATTTGTTAGTTTGATGTTGTCCCTCCCCTGGGGGGGTCTTCATTGGTTTACCACTGTGTATCTTCCTTCTATGGTTGGTCAATTCTGTTATCTCTACCTCATGATGTAACCCCTTAAAACTGACTGCCAGAGAGCAAACCGGGGTCTCTCTGCTTAGCTTCCCTTCGAGCTAATTACCTCTTGCCCCCCAGGGCAGGAGGGAAATAAACTTGGACTGTAGCTAACAGAGTTTCCAACTCTTTCTCCTTGCCTTCTGCTACTGGCTTGAACAGCACACCTACATGCTGTTGAGGAGGCGTTGGGCTGCACTGGTAAACTGAGGCACACTAACCTCAGTTACCATCCTTCAGTCGCTGGTTCACGCGGGCAACGGACCACGTTTACCTGTGGGCCAGACTGGGAACAGCCTGGCCGGCGGGGAATCATAACACTGACTCACAGTAAAGAAGCAATCAAAACAGGGCAAGAAAATTTCTTTCAGGCAAAACAGTATCTCATATATGCACCTAACTGATGTTATTTGCCTTTTTCATACTAGATTGCCACCAATCAAGAATTTCAAGGTTGGGAAAGAAATTAATGCTTGAGGTCCAGCTCTCCCTTCAGTGAATCCCAGGCAGCACTCCCTAAATGAAAGCCCTCACACCTCTGTTAATAAAGGTAGTACCTGGGCCTCAGGACACAGAGCATGGGAAGCTGTGACCACAGGTAGGCTGCTCAAACACAATACCAGTCCTCCAGACTCCTAGAAAACTTATTCCAGAGCACAGTCTCAGAGAAGACTTGCTGGCATGTGGTGTCACAGCAACACTGTAAAACTATAGGGGAATTGCTTACGAAATGGATTTAAAGTGCTTCATTTCAGTGGATACTTTTCCCACTCATAGTAGTAGCCAAAGAACAAGAAGAAAAAATGCCACGTGAAAAGAGAGATGTAAGATTATATGTACTCAAAAATCAAGTGTGACATGGATGAGAGAAAACATCTGAGAACATAATGGTGTCCTAGTAGGACTGGGAGAGAAGCTTGAGAAAAGCTTCTCCCCAACCACATTTCCAAGGCAGACCATTTCCCTGAAAAATGTTTGTGCAGGGCTGCAGAAATCGAAGAGGCCCCCAGATGCCAATAGATGTCTCTTGTCCCCCTGGAGATGCCACCTGTGGTGCCTACTATCTGGCTGGATGATCGCCTTGTGGATAGCTGGCACCAGAAGGGATTTGGGATTCCATGAACCGCAACATGCTATCCTGCTTTTTAAAATGAGCTCAGTGCCAGATGCCAGAAGAGTCCCTTGCCAGGGTGTGTATCATCCCACTGAGCTTCAGGACGCCGTGGTGCGACATGAGGCGGGGTGACTCTGCTTTCCACCATGCATGGTACATGCACCTGGCTGTTGGCTTTCAGCCTGGGCCTGGTGCTGCTGCACTACAGCATCTGCAGCAGCCCTGAGGAGTGCAAGATGTGCTTTGCTAAGCTGCAGCTCAAACAAGGATTGCAAACAAGTGTAACTTCACCCAATTTCACCATGGATTTGCTTGCGGATTCCCCCCCGCCTCAGCGGCCAAACTGACGCTGGGTATCCAAAGTTGGATGGAGATCAGTCATCACGAGGACATCCTGCTTCAGCCCTGTGCCTGACAAAAGCCCTGGTGGTGCCAGCAACAGAGAGAAACACAAGTCTTGATATTTCTTCAGGTATGTGAACCAGAACAGTGGAAAATATTTGTGTATTATTCTGAAAATCCAATCTGATGCTTATTGAATGAGACCAAAAAATTGTCTGATTCTATGCTGGGAGGAAGTAAAGCAACTGGGACTGGGCTGTCTTTAGTTTGTTTTACTTAAGCATGAACAGTACCACTTCTTTAGATTACAGTGTATAATGTGAACTAATACAAAAATTGAAAGAGTTAATACACTTTCATTCTATAAAGACTGATTGTGATCATAGGGGATTTTCTTAGCAGTGCTTATCTCAGAAGTTATTGGAAGGGAATCCAGTAGTACACTTTAATTGGCTACTTTTGCATCATAAGATGTGTTAATGATTTGCTGGACAATTATTAAGCTGTTTAATCTTCCCATCAGCCCATGCAGGATGTAGTTTATGAATAACATCTTTTGTACACAACACGTGTGACTCTGAAAAGATGAGATCCGTGTCCTTCTTTGGGATGTTGCAAAGAAACACGAGAATCTCCAGAAACAGTCCTAGCTCCTGCAATTGACAGCAGCTGGATTAATGTATTACACATCTTCTGGGGGAAAAAAAGATCTTTGTTATGTTTAACATCAGTAGATTTTAGCTAGCACCTTTTTCATCACTGGCACTACCCTGCTACTTTCTTATAAAAATACTTCTGAAAAAAAAGGCTTTCTTGAAAAAAGAAATTACACTATCACTATTTCAGTTGGGGCAAATTCATTAAGCTGGCAAAAACGTTAGTAGTAATAATTATACCGTGACCTTTTCTTTTGAAAGCTGGAAAACTTGTAATAAATGAGTCAGTGATTAGTGAAGGAGAAAAGCAGCTGAGTGCTGGCTGGAAGGACTGCATTTGGCACTCAGCTGTGCCCAAGTGTAAGGCATTTACATCATGCCTTGGGGGGTGGTGGTGGTGCTGCTAATTGTATGGCTCTTGTTTGCAGAGTGCTCTAGCTGAGGCCCAAACACAGACTGAAGTCTCAGCACTTCTGTCCAGTTGCAGCTCAACCAAAGGAAGATGTACATCTGAAATAATCTGCATATCTGAAAAATCATATTCTGAAATTTCATCCACTAAATCCAGTGCCCCAACTTAGTGGCCACTCTGGACTTACCTCAATTTCCCAGCTCTCAAAGGTTGAACTATTATTCCTTTTGACTCATGCTCTTGTTGAAAATATAAATGTGTGCATATTTGTGAATATTCCAGTGCTGTACCCTGAATTTTACAGAAAAACACACAAGGAAATTTACAATTCTGCTACTGCAGCAAAGTATGGCTAATACAAATTAAAAGGTGCAAGGGGACTGCACAGTGACCAGAGAGAACATTACAGTTTGGATGCCCATTAATTTGGTATCTTCTTTCCTGTGACTAAACCAAGACAGGCATGCGTCCTGTAGAGAAAATACTATGTCATTAATTAAAATCATATCAGATTAATGCATGAAGGAGATATTAAATTAGCATACATAGACTTAATTATACTGTACCCTAATTTTTGTGTCTTTGACTTTACAACTTCTGTAATGCTTTAGCATGGTACCTTTATGGGTGCCTGTGCACTGATTATATCCTAATTAACTTATTCTGAAACAAAAAAAGACAGATTTCCTCCAACAAAAAAAATCATCAAAACAAACTGTAGTTTAATACTTCAAACTACCTTGGAACAGAAAAGTGTTAGAGGAATTAAAAATGCCCTCCAAATATGTAGATGCTGTCACTTCAAAGTTACTTCATCTTCTCCTTTCCCCTTCAAGCTCCAAGTAAATTCTACCCTGGGGAAAACCCTGTGGAAGCTGGGCCTCAGGAAGAAGTTGAAAATTAGGCTATGAACTTAAAGGAAACCTCACAACCACTTTGAAGTGTGTAACCATGACTCATTGCAGTAAGCACCTGTAATTCTCCCCTTGGGAAGTGGATGGACTTCTACACGTTCCTTGAGAGTGCGTGATGAGGCCACTCCTAAGGGGAAGCACACTATTAACAGGAAAATAATACTGCTAACGGGGAGAGCCTCTAACAGGCTTCCATGGAGTAGCCAATTTTGGGTGATGGGGCTTTTTTTAAAATGGTGAAGCCAGAAGCAGTTTTGCCATGATTAGTGAGTACAAGAGGTGGTTCTTTATCTCCTGTGGAAGGCAACATTTCAACCCTATGCAGTAGCTACAGCTTTTTGTCAAAGAAAAATTATAAATCAACTTGGTGTTTCTGTCAGCCTTCAGATCCGTTATGGAAAATCCATTCTGTTTTGTGGCTGTTGCAATCAGTTGCTTGTAGTTTGTTCAGCAAGAAGCCATAAACCATATGACCATGTCATGGGGCACCTGTTCAACTGGACTTTCTTGGCAGGAGTCTCCCATGTCACATTTGCTGTGGTAGGCATAGTACTGATAATTTCAGCAAGAAGCATGAGCTTCTTATGTATACATTTTTAATAACTTTTCTTTCTTTCCCCCAGTTCTTGCTGTTCTTAGTCTATCACTCTTTCCTGAAAATTATTAATACTTGGAGGTGGCTCAAATGGTGAGCCCATGTTCTCATTGTCCCTCCAAGATCTGCAGCTCAGCGAACCCTTATCAATTTTGCAAAAGACAGCTGCATTAAAGTGGCTTTGTTGCTCAGATAAGGAAACAGCAAATACAAGTGCAGCCAGATGTACAAATGAACCATGTTCTGGAGCAAGAAGACTTATGAAAGAACACGGCCCCCCAAAAGAGGCACTGGGGAGAAGAGTGACGCAGGTGTGCTCAGACACAGGTGGCAAGCAATTCTGCTCTTGGGAAGCAGGGAAAAAAGATGGCACACTGTGCCAGTTTGAACAGCAGTGAGGTAATTTTGTTCCCTTGGAAATAGATGTCTTGGGAAAAAGTAGAGGCTGCATGCCAAGAGTCTATTGATCACATTGCTAAATAAAGTAGTAGCCTCACTTCATGGGAGGTTCTTCTAGAAGTGCCTGCTAAACATTGATGAGGAAAGGACTGGAGCCATCCCAGCACGCCAGCCTGGCACGACACATGCACAGCAGCAAATGGAGGGGCTGACAGGCCATGTTCAATACCAGCCCCTGAGCCAGTGCCTCCCAAATCCCCTATCAGAAGGGACGGATGGAGCTGAAGGGCCATCACACAGCAATCCAAAGACACATGGGGAAAGGTGGTGTGACAGGAAGGACTTGTCTGCTGTCTCCTTCCACAGAGAAGCAAGGACGGCTGCTGGGGAGTTCCCAGCCAAGGAGCCTAATCGCCAGATGAGTGGGATGGGGGCAGTCAGCAAAAATGCTGCTGCTCCTTGTTGGGGTCACAGGAACAAGAGAATAATGCTGTGGGCTGGCTCAAGCAGTGAGTCTGCCTTTTCATCATCTGTCCAAGATTCCATGGCTTGCCCTTGATACCGCAAAATAGAACTAGCCACAATGTTTCTGTCCTCTATGCTATGAATAATGTCCCTAAGTGACTTAGATAAAATGGCAACAGGATTCCATCCCGTCCTAATTCCAAGCGAACATGTCAAGAAAGAGAATGATGAAATACTAACAGGATGCCAAGGTCACCTTCTGGATAGAAACCTTGGGCCAAGGAGGATGGTACAATTCTTGGAGGAGTGAGCATTTCTCCAAGAATCAACTGTTATAAGCACAAACAGTGCAAAATGGGTAAGTCTTGGAGGAACTTACTGCAAACATCTTACTGTTCCGAAAACCAATAATACTTCTAGAGCCATCATCCACCTGCTTCTTTATTGATCTAGACATCCTGGAGGCAGTCTTGCTACAGTTTCTAATCTATGATGCCAGGTAACAGGAGGGTTTCACAGAGGTGCTGGAGGGGCTCAGATGGCTGGTGCTATCTTGGTAGTCAAGGGGTATCCTTTATCTGTCATGAATGGCTTTGAGGATCTGAGAAACACAGGTCCTGCTCCTTGCACTTAGCTGGGGTCCTTTGGTCATGCTTACTGCACCATGAATACTGATGCTTACTTAAGGCTAACTATGCAGTATATGACATAAACCATATACATCTAAATAAAGTTAATACCACACTATTTAGAAAATCAATACACTTTCATAGTATAAAGACTATTTGGTACAATAGTTAATGAATGAGATTTTCCTGATGTGGGCTGAGGCCATTAGTTGGGTGCCAGAGGCCTAGCAGGAGAAAGGCAAAGCCAAAAATACCCTCTGCTGTCCAGCTGCAGCCCAAAAAGCAGCTGGACGTGGGTATCTCCCCATTGGATTGACAGGTTTTCCGCTTCTCAGAGCGGTTTGTTTACAGCTGTGTCTAAAATAAACGTTGCCTAATTTTTTTTTTTCCGCTCCTGTTATTCCTGCGGAGCAAGCTGGATTCCTCTCTGACTCACGCATGATTAACTAACTTCCAGCTGCATTATCTTTATTGTTGCTGCCGATGCACAAGCCAGCGCTCAGCACGACTCGTGGATCCCAAGCTGTGTTGGCGAGGCTGCCACTTACAGAAAAGGATTTTTTTGTCTAACAGTTGTGGGGTTTGGGAAATTTTATTATTTTTTATTTGTGTATGTATTTATTTATTTATTTAAGAGACAGCAAGTACCTGCTTTCTCGGGGACCAGAGAAATAACAAGAAACAACCGATAACGCCCCCTGACCCACCCCGTGGGGTGCTGCTGGCAGAGAGGCCGCGCCCGGCGGCCGGGAGGCGCCGAGGGGGATCCCGGCGCACGGCGGGACAGGAGGCGATGGGACAAGAGGGTCCGGCAGCCCCGGCGAGGAAGCGGTTAAGGCCGGGCACCAGGAAACGGGAAGGAAGAGGCTGAGTTCAGCAGAAGCCGCACGGCGGAAGCCCCCCCGGCCCCGCTCCCGTTCCCGCTGGGAGCCGCCGCCGGACCGGGCGCACGTGCGGGCACGGCGGGGCGGGGGCACGTGCGGGGCGGGCACGTGCGGC
>VXAD01012874.1:1511133-1604644 GCA_013399195.1 Dicrurus megarhynchus | reverse complement strand
CCCGCCGGCACCGGGCTGGCCCCCGCAGCCGGGCGGGGAGGGGGTTTGCGGTGAATGGTGGGAGGGCACCTGGGGGAGGTTACGAGCGGGAATCCTGCCAACGGGTCTCCTCTCGCCCGTCCCCCGCTCCAGTGAATGGCTATTTTTGTTCCACTGGTATTTCTGTCCTTGCTCTGAAGGTGCCTGGCGTTTAGCTGCTCGCTGCCGATGACTCATTATGCAGTATTTCTAGAAAACCCGCTTTCCTATTTATGGAGAAGCCATCATTTAGTGTAGGGTACGCCGTAGTGGTCGTGTTGAGCCGCGCCGCGGCTTCGTGGAAGAAATGAGTATGTGGATCGAATTCATTCAGCTACGTGCAGCTGCACCTTCAGCAAAATAAAAGCTTTGTAAACACCTGATGAGATATCAGTAGGTGTAAAGGCTCAGAAGATTTCCTTTATCTTACACTGTGCAATATCCTTCTGATTAATCTGCGTTTAGCCTTGGAGACATGGTCCGCCCGTGTTTTGAGCATAGCCTCTTTGTTGGCACGCAGGATTTCTGCGTGCAGGGTGTTCTCTGAAGAGCTTGGCTTTAAATAAAAATGCCTGCCTTCCTCCTCTGCCAAACCGATGGCAGCCTTAGTTTATCAAAACCATCTTGTTTTCAGGCTCTGCGCCGAGTAGTAGGTGGATCCTGCTCGCTCGGTTGTAGCCTTGTAGTAGTGGATGTGTGCGTGCGTGCGTGCGCCCGGCTTGTTTGCCCTGCGAGCGGTGGGGGTGGTACAACACCGTGAATGTCGGAGAGGCGTGGAGATGAGGAGGGCTGGGATCTCGGCAAATCCCCCGGCATCTGCCGCTCCTCCGGTCTCAGCGTGATGGATGTCCGGTTTAGTGGAGGAGGAAGCGGGGAGAAAGCCTCCGTCGTTTTAACACTGACGAAATCCTGCGGGTAAATGTCTTTGAAAGACAAGTATAGGGAAAACTGTGCCGCTCCTCTCTGAATGAGCTCCTTCCCTGCATTGAGTAAAATCGCTTTCCTTGATCCTGGTTGTTACATGCAGGCATAAATGGCTCTGATTTTTTTTTTTTTTTTTAATTTCTTTTGCTGTGGAGAGAAACAGTTTCACTGTTATGCCAGTCCTTGACTCACTTTCATTTTTTTGCCACAGTTTCATGGTAAGCATTTGAGATAGAAGAGTTTGGGATAGGATAGCTTAGCATACTATCTCCTCACAGCTGATGCTGGCTGCAGAAACCATTACTTCTGCTATTTCTTCCACTTTTCCAGCTAGATGTGACAAGTTTTCAGTCCTAGCTGAGTATCCCTATAAAACTATTACGTGGTTTAGCTGAAGTAATCCCTATTAAAGTAGGGCAGGATGGAGCCCAAGAAGGAAGGTGAAGCAGAGGGAGGGGAGAGGCTTAATGTAGGTCACTGGTGGATACGGTGAGTTTTCAGTATTGAAGCTTCCTAATATTTTGGGTTCAGGGTCCTGCTGCTGGGGAAAATAGCATCTCATCAATGAAATTATGTTTGAAGAGTTTTTTAAAAAACTATTTCTGACTGTTCTCTCTGCTTCTTGCTGTGTCTGCTTGGGGGTGAAAGGAGAGGGAAGACTGTAGTGTGCTGCTGGTGTTCTCACACAGCACGTCTTCTTCTCCTTCCTGTCCCTGGAGTACAATCTCCAGCCATGTCTGCTGTGCATCAGGGTCTCAAGATAACTCCTTTGCAGTGTCCTTATTTCTGTCTTCAGTGATTTCCCAAGCAGCCTGGGAATGTGTTCAGAAAGTCTTCACTCTGTCAGTGGCACTAAATGTTTTCTTTTTAATAAAATTGTAATTCAAAATAATAACAGGTATCTTGCTAGCTTTTGAAATCCAAAAGCCATAGGCTTACATGTTGTAACTTCCCTAGACATGTGGGGAAGGATCCTGTAGTGGATCCAAATTCCTGCTGACGAAGGGCAGCCCATGACCCCAGCCTGTCATATTTTTTGATGTTTTCTGCATGCTGGTGCTGTTTCTCACAAATTGAACTGCTGTGTAGGAGCCTCATGTTCTTAAATTTTTGCCACATGTTTATCAGGTACTGCTTTTCAGCATGCTGTAGTTGCCTTCTTGTTTTCCAGCCAAGTATCTTGGTAAATAATGAAAAAAAAGAAAACCCCACGGCTCTTTTCTAACTGTTCAGTACTTAAATGTTAGCATATGGGTGACTTAAATGCACAGAACAGCCCTAAGAGTCGCACCATGTGCCTGAGAGCATTGTCCAAACGTTCCCTGAACTCTGTCAAGCTCGTGGCTCTAACCGTTTCCCTGGGGAGCCTGTTCCAGTGCCCAGCCACCCTCTGGGTGAAAAATCTTTTCCTAAAATCCAACCTAAACCTCCCCAGACTCAGCTTCATGCTGTTTCCTCAGGTCCTATCCCTGGATGGAGAAAAGAGATCAGTACCTGGCCCTCTGCTTCCCCTTGTGAGGAAGCTGTAGGCTGCGGTGAGGTGTCCCCTCAGTTTCCTCTACTCCAGGCTGAACACACTTCTAATGTGTGGGAAAATAACTGCTTTCTACAACCTGCAAATGCTTGTGTATTGCTATTGAGTGTCAAGGGCCTGGGTATCATTAAAATTTCTTTTTAGCGACTGAAGGCACCTGAACACATTGATTATACCATTGTGCTATAAAGTTAGGTAAAATTCCAGGTTTCTTGGCAGTACACACACTTCAGTGGGATTTTTTTACTGGTGTTTTTTGTGGAATACTTTCCTACTCTATTTGTAACAACTAGCTTTGTGTGATGCAATAGTAAAGCAGGTTTTCCTATCACGTTGCTCATTCTGGCTGTGACCTTCTCTCTTCTGATTCACTCTTTAGTTCTCAAGGTGCTTCAATTCTTGAATTACATTCCTGGTGCAATCTGGAATGTCTGCTACATATTTCAGGCCTGGGAAGAGGTCTACATGCCTTCAAGTTGTCAACTTTTTCCAGTTGAACTAGTTAGTCTTACAAATGCATACTCTTGGCGAGTAAATTCATCTTTTGTCCTTAACTATGACATCCACAACAGCACTGCCGCTCCCGTGTTCACTCTCACAGTCTGCTATGGATTCAGGTGTGGTTGAGTAGGGTTTTTTGTTCTTAAGAAAATCGGCTTTGCTATTTGATCCTTCCAGTCCTCTTGAGATGCAATCTCTTCTGTTTTATACAAAGTCACTGCCTTTTTTTTTGTTGCTATAGACATTGGAATAGATCTTCCATTATTGTAAGGTATCTAATTACCACAGCTTCAAAGCAAGCACGTGTCAAGCTGATTGAAAGAAAGCATTTGTTTCCAGATGGATCGCTTTCTGTGCCAAGCTTTATGCTGTTCAGCCATCATAATATCAAGTGTTGTCCAAATGTTGCTCTCATGGCTATTACCCCCACTTTCTGAATTTCATTGTGTGGGAATCAGAGGTGGGCTTCCTCTCTGATATCCCTTCTCTTCTAGCTAGTCTTTTGGTTGTATGAACTCCTAGGTTAATTAAACTGAAATATATGATATATGTGTGCAGGATTGCTTTGTTTGTGGGGTTGTTTTTTGTGTGTTTGGGTTTGGCCTTTTTGTGTGGTATGTGCTTTCTGCACCCTTTTTTCTTTCACCTGCTGCTCTCTCTGATGGAGATACTCCCTGGAGGGACTGTGCTTGGGAGGAGTACAGTCTTTTCCTTATATCCAGGCATACAAACTCCTTAATCTGTGTGCCTGAAGTTAATGTAAGCTCGATTGTAGTGACAAATTATTGTATTTTAGGGATATGCTTTTGGGAGTGTGTTCTGGTTTTGGTTTTCTTTTATTTCTCCAAAGCAGTTCTCAGTTACAGAGGCAGCAGGTGTCTGTTGCTTCATTGGGAAGATTGTGAATAGAGCTTTTCCCGAGCACAGCTCTAAAAGAGATGAAGCTCTTCTCGGAGTGAGGGTACATTCATAAGCCAACATGCATACAGAGTGTGAGAAGTTTGGGGTGGTCTTGGGTCATGCCTTAAGCCAGAATTTCTCTGTGCCCTTCTTTGTACTGAGACAGCCTGTTAGCATCCTGTGCCTTTCCTGTAAATAAGTCTGAAGACTGCTCAGCGATACAAAGCCCCAGGGGTGTAGTTCTGTGGCTACTGTTGCTGCTGGTTTGTAGCAGTTCTGGTTCCTGGGCTGTGTCAGCACTTGCAGGTCTTGGGTGGTCTCTCAAGCCTGCCCACAGGGCTGTGGCTCTGCTGGGAAGGGCTGTGACCCTGTTGTGCCCACCTGACCCTCATCTCGAATGAGCTTCTTCAAGTGTGGAAGGGTGACCCTGCCCTGGCTCCTGTGGTGTGATGGAGCAGCTTCTTGTTTGCTTGCTGTGTGCTGTACAGTTGAGTCCCAGCAGGGTGGCACACATCCTATCTGGACACTGGCGTTCCAGGACACCCTGTTTCTGTGTGAGACATGACTTCAGTGTGTAATTACCCACTGCTGCAAAGTTTATCGGGCCTGAGAAGATCATTGTTTCTGGAGAGCTGTAAGAGCTCAGCAAACACTCAAAGAGGTTTTGTTTACTTCTAGTGTGATGGGCTCTTTCTGAGCAGAAATATGTTTGTCCTGGGGTGAGGAGGGATAGCTGATGCATGCAGCTGCTCACATTGCCCAGGATTTTAGTACCACCCTTGCCAAGGGTTTCAGAATGAGCATGTAGGAGATAAAGCTCAACTCTATCACAGAGTTTTGAAAACACAGTGAAAGAGGACTTTGGAGGAAAAGGTTTCTTTGCACATACACCTATGTGGATCTTTGTTTCAAGTGGATAAAGGATGGTGTAGGAAAGGCCAAGGAGAGGAAGTGAGTTTGTACCAAGCCCAAAGTAGTGTCAGAGGTAGCAGTGCTGTGAGGCAAGGAAGGGAGATGCCGTTGTGTGGGTGCTGGGGATGCTCCATCTTCTGGGGTGGAGAGCTGCTCACTGACCTCTGACCCACGGGGTGGTGGATGCGGTGTTTCTAGAAACAAAATGCAGGAGCTTTCCTGAGCTTTGGTGGAAAGAGAATCTGCTTCTCTTGGCCAGATGTGGGAGAACCCTCCCCCCTCATCGCAGTGGATGATCACCATAAATTGATCTGATCCAAAAGAAAGCTTATTGTGGCCACTCAACACTAATTACTTTTGTGGTCAAGCAATTAATGGAAATTTATCTGATGCCTTCCACATTCTCTTTGTAAGAATTGAATTAAGGGGGTGGGGCAGGCCAGGAGGCAGTAGAAAAGAGACACAAGGGAAGCTACAGACCTTCAATGCAAGTTGATTCAAGGGCAACTGCTGTAGATTTTCCTGCTAGGTAAATGACAGGTTGTGGGGTTGCACTCCTTCCTGGAGAGCATGGCATAGGTAGAACTTCCAGCCAAGCATTCTTGGAGTTAGACTGAGTGCTTACAGCTGTGAGATAGGTATGGGCAAGTGTTCTGCCATGCCCCAGAAATAATTTGTCTAGCAATTGGAAAAAACACAGACCCTGTTCTAAGTTGACAGAATCTCTTTATTAAGCACACACAAGTATTTATAGGGTTCTTGTTTGCAGATTGTAGAATCAAAGCTATGCAGCCAGTAAGTAGGAGACTAACCAATCATACAAAGAAATGGCAGAACCCATGTTTCTTGCTCCTTTATCTCAGACACTCTCACACATCCCACACAGCCTCCACGGCCCAGTGTTCTGGGCCACTTAATTGAAACATTCTCACATAGGTATTTATGGCTGCAGATGATCTTTGGTATGCACTTTCTCATGGGAAAAAGGTGCTTGTTAAGGTCGACCAGGAGCAGCCGCTTCTACAATTTGCTCAGGCATTTTCCTTCCAGGCTTGTTTCTGAGTTGTTTCAGATAAGGGGGGAAAGGATGATTAGAATTTCTTGGTGGGCTGGTGGAACAGCCTCCAGGTGCTTTCCCTACTGCAGCCCTGACCAGAGATGGATTTCTCTGTTAGACCTGGGTCAGGGTCAGAAGCAGCAAAGAAGAGTCCCAGTCTGTAAAGGGAAGCTACTGAACTCTCTTTAGAGAGCTGTGCTTAAATTTTTATGGAAGTGGCTGATGCCATCATATGCATTTTGTTAATTCTGCAGTTTTCTAAGGTTGTGCCCTCGTTAATGGTGCTCTTGCACCGAAGTCTCATTCAAAGAATACTGCTAGAGAGTGTCTACATGGACCTGTATGTGAATTATATGTATTAGAATGCTTTAATGGTCTCTTCTTTTGTGGACCATTTCTAGGAGGCTGCTATTAAAAGATAAGGTCATTTGTCTTTTCCTGATACAGTAAAAAGGATGTTGGCCAAATCTTCCTTCCTCACAGGGTCTTGAGTATGCTTTCCTGTTTGCAGTAGTGAAGAAGTAAGTCTTTGATGTTGTACCAGCCATTTAGCAAAAACAGCAGAAAAGCCATGGTAGACAGCTGTCACAACTCCTGCAACAGCAACTGGCTCAGTAATTTTAATAATTTATCAGAAGAATATTTAATTTTGTAACTCCTAAAGGAAGGTGACTTTAAGAGAAGAATGAGAGGTAGTGTTTCTGAAATTACCTGCTACAAAAAACAGTAGTTGCTTGCTTCTTAGAGGAGTTGTGCTAAAAAAGGAACTTTCCCATCCCTCTTTAAAATCATATCTTAGAATCCTCTTAAAGTGTATCTCCAAAACTTCTTTGTTCTGTTCTACATGGACAGAAGAAATGTGTAAAAGTAGGAGTCAAGGTTACCTGGAGACTGTTGCAGTCATCCTAGCATTATTTTTAAACTTGAAATATTTTGCAGAGGTCTGCCCCTCAGCGCCTCCTCTCTCCACCCCACTGCCCCCCATTTTACTGTGAACTAATACTTGAAAAATAGTAGTAAATACTTCATATATGTCACCACTGGCAACATGTCAATTTGTTTGGAGCGGAAGCTTGTGTTACTCTTAGTTTGTACAGAGCTTGTGGTTAAGAGCTCAGGTCCTGTAGTTGGATCTTTGGAAGTTTTTACCTGCTTGCAGAGGGTCTGCTGAAGGCAGAGGCACTGCCAAGCTTCAAGACCAGAGCCAAGGTTATCAGGAGGCTTATTCATCACTGTTGAAGGGAAGGAGGCATCGTGCTGTACAGTGGACAGTCTTGCTGTGGGTTTTTGGGTTTTTTGTGTGGCTTTTTTTTAAAGTAATTAACATTGCTCATGTAATTTACCCCATCTTAAATGGAACAGAATTGTATTTTCCCCTCCTCCTTCATGTATGTAACCCAGATGTAATTTCCTATAAATAATTGAACTACTTCAGCAATCCTTGAGAATGAACTATACATACTTATCAAACTTTGAAGAATTTTTGAAGTCTCTTCAAGCAGCATACTCTTTTTCTTTGATAAAGTGTAACAGAATGTCTTTTGCTTTTGGAAGAAGACATTTATAGAACTGACTTGTGCTTCCTTATCTTAAAATTAGTAGGGTATTGCAGTACTCTTTTCTTTTTGCGAATGTATTAAGTGATCACTCTATTTGAAGACTGAAGGGGTGAGGTAGTAACTGAGGAACAAGAGGGTCTTTTTTGCAAAAGTCAGAAATTCTGAAACAAGCTTTAACTGGAAAAAGAGCTTATAAAGACCTGAAGGGTAACTTGTAGAAATGTAGCTTATGTACTAATCATGTCAAAGAAGGCAACTATGTTGTCACTGGTAAAGTAGTTTTATGATAGAATATCTGGCTATAAACTTACCTTGTTAAACTGTGATCATGGGAGACCTACTTGGCTGGTCCTGCCTGTCTGCGAAGTGGTGTCTTTGGAGTCTCCTTGCAATCGCAGGTTCTTGTGCACCTAGCATAGGTCCCTGTTTCTTTGAGAGGGTCAGAACTTTTCCTTGGGTGCTTTGGACATCTGGCAGGGGGTTGACCCCTTGAGGTTTTTTGTTTTGATTTTGAATCTTGTTTGTTATATCATACTTTGGTCCATAGATATCTTGATTTGGGGCAGTCTCTGTACCTGCTGTGTGAGAGGATAATTCCATTCTGACTGGGGCTCCAGTAGGAAACCTTTCCCAGCCTTGAACTAAGTGCTGGGTGAATTAGTAAGCATTGGAAAATGAGTCATATTTGTGTACTTACTGCTTTTATTATACTAGTGCCAAGAGGCCATAAATGGACTTGGGGTACATCACGTGAAGCAGCCCAAATGTCCAAAGGGTAGAATGGGAACTGAAAATACAGGGAGGGAGTGTTGTTTCGTGCTATATTACCTGGAAAGAGTAGCAGACATCTAGCAGAGTGTTGAAAGATTGGGATTTGCATAGGAGGGAGCAATGGTCTAATATATTACACTAGCTCTATGCTAGGATGTTCTTAAATTTGGGACTTTTGCTGCTGCAATTCATGACTTACGGGTTTGGGAAGAAGGTTATCATTGGCTTTGGAGTTGTGGACATGCAAACTAAACTGTAGGTTAATGTAATTAGTCTGGCAAGCTTCGGCCTCATGAGGCCAGAGGTACAGCACAAAAGCGAGGGTGCAAAGTTAGCTGCATCATCTGTAGCAGTTCTTCTGGGTAGCCTACAACTTCCCTCATGGTGTTTCTCCTGAGTAATGGTGGGAATAGTGATTAGTTGTGCTTAGCAGTGATGGCAGTCCAGTTTTAAATAACATGTGGAGCTTCCTAGCTGAGGACTTACTGAGCCTGAAATAAAACTGCTGAGAATCTAAAGCATTTTGTTCAGCACACTACAAGGTCTGTGTTCTTAAGCTTGGGCTTTTGAACAGCAAAATACAGAGGCCGGAGAGAAATTAGTTCAATCTTAAAATGACATCTTCCTAAAAATTGGTGGCACAGGCTCCAAGTGGAGAATGGTGGTGCCCTGAGCTCCTCATCCTCACCACAGGCCATTTCAAGTGTTCCTAAGGCCATACACTACTGTCTGCCAGTGCTGGTCCCTTGGTTCCCCAGGGGAAATGGGTGTTATATTTGCCTGCAGAGTACTGTTCACAAGTGCCTGCCTCATAAGTGTGGTGGAAGGGTGCTTGGTTGCACAAGTAGATTTCTGGAGGAAGAGCCATCTTTTATTGCATTCTCTGTGCACTAAAAGCTCTTGCACATTTCCTCTGGGGTCTTTGATCACTTCAGGAAGATGCCAGTGATGTAAATGCAAGGAGGAAAAGCCATGATATTCTGAAAATATGTATACTTTTTAAAGCCCAGCTGTTAATCCAGTTAAGATGGACTGATGATTTAGAAAACGTGGGTTTAATGATTGCAAATATGTGGTCATGTTCATTGTCCTCCATAATCACGTTTGGGAAGCTGACCCTGGTTTTTATCTTTGCTGTGAAATGAAATTTTATTTTAATGTCCTGAATGTCTTTACTACTTCTGCTAATTTTTTTTCCTGAACTGCACCTTTCTCTTTGCCACCCCTTCTTTCTCTACCAAACATCCTGTGCCTCCATTTTTTGTGTGTGGACTTGTCATGCTTATATGAAGTTTGGAGCAGAAAAGCTAATTTTCTATTCAGTTATTTACTAAAACTTGCTAATTTCTCACTGAAATGAAAATATATGTTTCATATTATTTTTCAAGCTTATTAAAAGGCTTTCAATACTGAATTGTTCAGAACTAAATGCATAATGTAGCAAAACAAGCCAAATTTCTTTCTCTCTCCAGGGCAGAAGTTTCTTTAAAATGTGAGAGAAGTTTCTGCTGAAACACTGTGCAGGCTGACTCTTAAAAGCAAGGCTGAAAGGTGTTTGTGATGACAGTGTTTCAGTTCTGCTCATGCCTTCAGGAAATATGCTTAGTATTGAAATACGTGTGAATAAGATGCGATTTTCTAGGAAGACTTGTCAGATAAGGAGAATTAGAGAGTTCTAGCAACTTTAGGCTTGTTCTTTCTGTTCTGAGTTTCTGTAAGAAATCACAGTGTAGTTCATTACAGTCAAACTTCTATCATCATCTGCAGTCAGTTGGGCAAATTCTCATATTACTCTAACTGCCTTCCTGGCACAAGGAGATTTTGGGGAGCCCTGTTGTCCTACCAGCCTCCCGAATTCAACAGAATAGTTTTTTAAAAAACTTGAATGCTTGGGCATATCTGGAAAAGTAATTTTGGTGTTAGCTTCTGCATAAGTAAAAGCACATTTAACAAACATGCAGATGAACACGAAGGTGGTGTGAGAGGAAAATTAATGACTTTGGAGAAATCCAAGCTGACAACCACACTCTGGGTAGGCACAATTTGGTGGACCAAAGGAGGGTCCAGGAGGCAAAGACCCAAACATACGTCTGCTCTGGGCCCTGTATGGGCCAGGGTTTGTCTGGTACAGTGGGATTATGGCTGGGGGGAAGGGAGATGCTTGGGAAGACTTCCAGGACTTGTGTCTTGGAGGAAATCTCTGTGTCCCAGCTGCTTGGAGCCGCAGATCCTGGGAGCCTCAGTACTGCATCCCTGATGCTGACAAGGACATAAATTTTGCTGTGCAGCTGTGGATTCCCAGGAGGAGTTGGATTCATGAAATGCCATCTGCTGGTATTGTGGAAACAGTAAAATTTTCTATGCTTTTCTTTTTTAATTTGGCCTGAAATAATAAGTCATTTCATAAAAGAAATCTTTTTTTCCCCTGCTCTTTATCTCCAGAGGAGAGAATGAGTGCATTATTTTAAAACAAACTTTTGACTACTATTGTACAGCTTTTTCTTTTGGGGTTGTTTCTTTGGGTTTGTTTTTGTTTTTAATTGCAAATAGTGTAGAATCAAAATGTTAAGAGTTGGAAGGGACCTTAAAGATCATCTAGTCCCAACCCACCAGCCATGGGTCGGGACACTTTCCACTAGACCACTGGATTGGGGTGTTCGAGGCATTGTCCAGCGTGGCCTTGAACACTGACATACTTGTATACTGGCATCTAGCGGCATTCACAAACTCTGTACACCCTCAAGGCCTCTCCTGCCACCTTCTGTGACTGATTATTTTCATCACAGCATTTGCTGTGGCATGGAACAGCTCGATATCATGGTGGTTACAAGAAACCCTGTTGTTATTTAGGCTACAGCTGGATATTCACTTTTTTGTCCCACTTCCACGTGGACCCTGAGTTGAAGTCAGCCAGCTGATGCCTCAGTTCCACAGACAAAGAATGAGGTTTCAGTCCATCTAGCTTTGCCCTGATGAGACTGCAGACCCTCCTGGGACAGTCCTGCTGATAGCAGGAGGCTGGGAATTAGGGCTGCATGGGTTGGGTATAGTGTCAGTAAGATTTCAGGCTGCACTGCTTGCTCTGTGAGTGAGGTGAGCCTGAATGGAGGTGGCTGGGCACCACTCTATCTATGGCATCTAGTCTAGATACTTCATCTCCCTGTAGAAGACCTGTTACAGTACGGCCTCATAAATACTGTTCTCTTTAGCAAAGCTGTTTGGTTTGTTGGGTTTTTTTATCCTTTCTTTCAGTTAACTAAACATTCCTTGCCAGTTACTCATTAAGATGGGCCACACCTTATGCTTTCTGACTGAGTCTCGGTGAAGGCGAGGTACAAGCCCTGAGTACACGTAGCTTTTTCTGGCTTGCGTCCAGGTTGGTTTATTTTCCTTTCATATTGTAAGACCCTTTGGACTGTGCTTCAGGAGGACCTGCAGCCTTTGCCACACTGTTGTGCTCTGCAATGGCTTTTCTTTGCTTAAAACTTGTGCACTGAAGACAAGTTCCTGAAAAGGAGCTGATGAAGCTGTTCTCTCTTTGGGTTTGTTGGATGTATGAACTGTTCTGAAGAGTGCTGAAAAGCATCAGTGTGGTCAAAAGGTGCAGTAGTGAACTGACACAGCAAGCTGACTTGCTTTACCCTCTAATCTCACACTGCTTCCTTTCCCTATGGTGCCAGAAATACGCCCCCACCCCACACCCTGCTTTCGTGTTGAGGTGCCTAACTGCTTGCTGCTTCTACCTCCCTCAGCATACCCTGCACCTGGATACCCTAGAGCAGACGAAGATGGAAATACGAAGTATGCATTCCTTACTGTTCAAATGCAGCTAAATTAAATAATTTCATATTTGAGCATCTGCTAAAAGAAACAAAAAACTTGCTTGGAGATCTTAGATTAATTGCTTTCAATTTTATTTAACTTGCCGTCTTTTAAAAAACTACTAGGTAGAAATGTGGATCACTCCATGCAACAGTCTGCACGTGTAATAGTTAAAAAAACCCGCAACAAACCGTGACAAAACCACACAAACAAAAAGCAGCACAGAACCCCACTGTGTGAGCTTTTGTAGATCTCTTTAAGCGTAGTCTCTAGCTGTCCCTTTCTGAGACCAGTGGAGAAGCCTCAGCCCTGATCTGTCGTTCTGCAGTTGGTATATCTGTCGTCAGTCCACGCTACAGCCAAAAAAGGCAGCGCTCCTTGCTGCTTCTTTCCTTCTCATCCGGTGTCCTGGCACTCAAGCTTGTGTGGCTGTACAGTGAACTAGCTGAGGGGAAACCGATCCTCTTAAACCTTTCTATTTATTTGTTGCTATTGAATTAACTTTCAGTCAATTGATTCTTTGCTCTGGTTCCTGGTGCAACCACACGAGCCTGGTTTGCTGCACAAGCAGGAGCATCAGCCCAAGGGAGGGGAGGTGTGGGTGGGATGTGATGTTGGGCCATCCCTCCTGCTAGGTGCTTGAACTTAATGAGTGGTGGCAGCTGCAGCAGTTGTACTCACTCTGTGTCCATGCAGATGTGTTTGTACTTGGGCTGTGTAAGGGCAATGTGTGCTTACTGAGGGCATGTTTAGGGTTCTGGTGCTGAAGTGAGATTCAAACAATGAAGCCAAAGCAGGCTGAAGAGAGCAGGAGAGGTATGGAGACAGGAGCCCCGTGTGTGAACGTGCATAAGGTGACATTTGGTGGAAAAGTCTTGAGAGAGCTAGTTTGGATGTGAAGTTTAAAATTTGCAGAAATGTGATACTGTGTCACAGCACACCTTGGAGCCTTTGTAAAGTTTATTACCAGTTCTGACGGTTTTAACCAGCTCACATTTGGGAAAGGATTACTGCACTTAGCTGCAAGCAGCCAGCTTCCAGCCTTCCGGAGGCCTCTCCCAGTACGTGAAGGTCAACAGTGACCAAGAGTAAATCTCTCATAAATCTCATCACCTAAAATAACATAACTGTTCTAGTGAACAAAAGCAGAGCATTATTTGGGACTTAGCGTGTGTTTTGCTGCCGCAGCCTGCTGCAGTGTCCTTCTTGCCAAGCTGGGAAGGTTGTGGTAGGGAGGTGGAGAATTGACTGGACCATTAAGGGCATGAGGTGGTGGCTAATGGCTTGAGAGCTGCTGGGCGGATGGCTGCCAGTGGTGCTGCCCAGGTGTTGGTAATGGGCTTGACACAGTTCAGCACCTTATTAACAGCTTCCATCACAGGCAAGAGCGTGCTGTCAGCGAGTTTGTGGCACCAGACTAGGAGAGGAAGAAGTGATTCATGTGCTGGAGGGCAGGGCTGCCGTTCAAACCAACAACCTGGGGCATGGGCTGACCAGCCTTGCCTACTTCTGCAAAGGCAGGTGCAGCTGGGACACAATAACCCTGTGCAACAGGATGGGCTGGACTAGACAGCAGATCTGCAGAAAAGAGCTGGAGGTCCTGGTGTACAGGCTGAACATGGATCAGCCAGTTTTTCTGTGGTTCTGTGAAATTAAAATGTGTTCTAGAGACCTTAGGAAAGGACAGAATAATAATGTTCCGGAAGATCATAATCCATGTGAACTGAATGATTCATGAATTTGTGGAGGCAAGGTGTATGATCATGAGAGGTTTGCTTGCCCTGGGGAAGGCAAGCGGATATGAAGTGTAAAGGCTGCATGCATTTTTATTATTTAATGGCTTCCAGGAACATTTTAGCTGAAGTCCTGCATTGGTGATTTCTTTCTCCGCAAAGAGGGTAGAAACACTTGCAGCTTTTTTCTTTTTGCTTTCTGAAGTGTCCTGTAAGCAAGATGAGGAAAAGAGCAGTGGCATCCTGTTTGTGAATATGAAATATGTCCTGCTAGATAAAAAACAGAGATTGCTTCAGGGTGAGAAGAATATATTTTAAGCAGGAAAGAAGTAAAGAATTGCCTTTTTTTTCCATTACAGGACAGTATAAATGTAATGGGTGTGAAGTAGTGATTTTTTTTGGTTATGGTGGCTGCATATGAGGCTACTGTATTTAACATGTCCTAGTACTTCTTTTAATGAAGTTCCTTGTGACTGTTTTTGTTTTCCAGCTCCTTGCAAGTGTTCATTAATAGCACAGCGGGCAGAACTCTGTACGTTGATGAAAAACTACCAGCAAGCTCTTCACGACGCAGACATCCTCTGCCGAAACAAGCCCCACTGGCCCGCGGTACGGTGCTTGCCTCTTGTAAAGACCAAAATGAGCACTGCTTCTTCTCAGGGCTTCTCTCTGTGCTGGGGACAGTGCTGCTGGGGGTGTTGTTAGAAGAACATTGTGGCATTGACAGGGCCAAAAATGTCTTAAGTTCTTCAAACAAGTCTGGAAGGTCCTCAATCTCTCCAGCTGGTGGGATTTTGGTGGTGGGCCACTGGTGGTGTGGTTTTTTTCATGCTGGTGCCTATTGTCTGTTACAGCTGGGGCTGCAGCTTGGCAGCAGAATCAGTACATAAGGCTCTGGCAGGCAAGGATGGTCCTGCAGATCCCTCTGGGATGATGTGTCCCATGGAAGTGGGTGGCTTTGACAGCCTGCTGGCCAGTGTGTTTTTCTGAGGAGCAACCCAGACTGTATTTCAGGATTATTTTCTTTCCCTCTTTAATCCTAAAATATCATATCTGTGATGTCTGCCTGTGTCATAGTGTTTCATAGAGGGGCTGGGATTTTTTTCATAACCAAAGGAGGTGCTAAAAGATGCAGTGGGCAGTTTGGAGCAAGTATCAGAAATGATGTTAGGAGAGAGAAATGGAAGAAGCACATGGTGCCCTTCATTACCACTGGTTGCCTGAGGCTGGACTGGGTGTCCAGCAGTTTGCCCCACCTAGGATTACACCTGCAGTCAATCCCTCTCCTATCAGCAGCAAAGCTGCAGCACAGGTTTGAGCAGATAAAGCCTCTGGGTGCTTTCTGGGGAGAGCGTAGCATGGGGAATTGTGGAAGGATTTTAGGCAGAAATTGTCTTCCTGTGGAGACTAAGGAGGTATTGCATAAATGCCTCGGCCTCCTGCCTCAGCAAGCAGGGCTGTGTGTCCAGTGCTCCATTCCCAGTTAGGGATGATGCAGGGCAAGCAGAGAGGTGCTGCCTGAAACACCGAGTCTCTGACAAGTTAGGAAATTGTCTCTGAAGGCTATCTGTCTTGTCACCCATTAAAACCTTTCATGTTGGAAGGCAGTTAATAATCTTCCCCTGCATCCAGTTTGCTTATCTATCTCAGATAATTTCTCATCAAGTCAGGAATCCCACCTTGGGTGACGCTGGCTGGGATTCTGTGGAGAGGGAGAAAAATGAATTACGCACGTTCAGATGTTTTCTTGAAATCTCTTCTGTTTGCCTGAATCCATGGAAATGTGATGTGTGTCAGTCGTAGGCGGATAAAGGTTTCATTAATCACATCTCTGCAGAATGTTAATTGAAAATTAAATTTGTCATTATGGTGTAACCAACAGTGTCTCAGACATACTTCACTTGTGCTTTCATGTTTGTGAGGACATCAGCATAAGCTGTGCTGACCCAGAATCCATGTTCGCCAGGAGTTCTAGGCATCTGCTTTGTTTTGTGTATTGCAGCATCTCATCCAGTGGCAGAGATTAGCTCAAACACTTGCTGTGCAGTTAAAAAAAACAAACCAAACATAAAATTAAACTTAATTCTGGGAGTAGCTCCTAGGATGCAAGTGTTCCCCTACCGGTATCTTTTAGCTTATTGGTAACAGATGTAATGGCTCGCTGAGTTACTGGTGAAACTCCTTGGTATGCTGTAGTTACTGGAGCTGTAGATAACTTGGTTTCTTTTCAGTTGCTATGAAAACCGGGTCCTTGGACTCTGTAAGGCAGGGAGATTTTTCCAGTTGTGTTTTTATATGGAGGGTAGACAGCAGTGCCCTCCTGCCTGCTGCACGTGGTCCTGCTTGGATCTCCCTTTCAAGTTTCAAGTTTGATGCTTGTCAGGAGTATGTGAAAATAGGAAAGGGAAGGTGGCAGCAGTAGTCTCTGAAGTGTAGGGGCCTCTAGTCCCTGGGCCTAAGTCCTGGTGTTGGATCTTTAGGTACTTTGTCAGTGGACAGCCCAGCTCAGTCCTCCCTTGCAGGTCGGATAAGGACATTGCTCTTACGGCTCCGAAGGACGAGTTCAAACAAGCTTGTAGGCTCCCCAGTGCTGTGCAGTAATGCTGACACTGATGGCAGGTGTGCAAAAGGTTTTATGGAGGCTGTGCAGGCATCCAGGTAAGAAGGTCAGGGTCAGGCCTCACATTATCTCTCTTCTTACCTCATTGAGGAAAAGAAAAATGTATTTCACCCGGAGAGAATCGATGTATACTGAGATTTCTTGTACAGGTCAGCAAATGATAATTGTGTTAATTAACCTGGCCTATGCAGTGCCTGCTGCTTGCTTTTGGCATGAGCCTCCTTCTTCCAATTCCAGTGGAAAGGTAAAGATCTTAACAGGTCTCTTGGACAGCAGTATTGAAAGAATGAGGGAGTTACCTGCTAATCAGGAAGTTTATGTGATACCAGATCTTTCATCGTTATTACGAAGGACGAAAAGTGGATCTGCTCATCTAGCCAGTCTCTTAGATGAATGAAGCTGTATTTTCAGTACAGCCTAGAGGTGTTCTCGTGGGTCAGAGGTGGACTTGTAGAGCACACTTCTGTCTAATAAGCAAGAGGGAAATGTTTAAATGCTCTCTTAGTTTCTTTTCATTGTGAAGGAACTGATTTCCATAGTCAGATTAGAATTGTAGTTTGATATCTGCAGGAAAGTTCAGAGGCGAGGCATTCCTCTCTTGCTACTAGTAACAAGTAAAGTAGGATTTATTCCCAAGCTGGCTACCCATACCTGTTGGCCATGGATGTGTGAGTCCAGAACACGGGAGAGGTAGGGTGGGCTAAAATGTTTCAGGTTAAACATTGGTGAGTTGCCCTAAATAAATTATGTTTTTGGGCCAAATGAAACAGGTGAAAAATTATCTCTGTCCTAGTAGGACACCCAGGAGAAGTGACTATCCTGAACTCTCTGAGCTGCCACTTCCAGGCTGCCCTGTCCCACTGCCTTTTCTGTGCAGCTGCATTACTTTTAAGTTTGTCCTTGTATGTGAAACTGTTCTCTGATGTATCCAAGCACAGTGGGATGTGTAGTAGACTTAGTCCCTGGGGAGACAAATACCCCTCCTCATTCCTCACTCTTCTCTCAGGAAATGAACAATGCCTTTGGCAAGGGATAATGTAGCAGAGGGTTCCTGGGTAATATTTTTGCACCAGAAGGGACTTAATTTCTTTCAGTCACATGTGTCAAAGAGGTTGTTACCCAAAAAGCCTCTTGTTCTTCACCTGCAGAATGGCGTGAACTTTCAGGTTTGTTTTCTGGTGTCTTGCTGCCACTTCAGAAATGATCTCTAGATTTGTACGTTTCCTTTGTGTGAACAGGGCCATTATGTGAAAGCAAAAGCTCTTTCTGGATTGGAAAGGACTGAGGAAGCATTGAAGGAGTTTCTTTATTGTGTTGCCTTAAATCCTGAATGGAGCTCAATGAAGAAAGAAGCCCAAAAGGTATAAAATGTATTTCCTGGCTACTTGGCCATTGTGCTGCTTTTAATCCCACAGCCAAGTAAAATTAATGGTATTTCAGGTGATAATAAACACCCAAAGTATACTTTTAATTCAGTAGATGCTCCAATAACCCTTTTTAGCATTATGCTATGTGAGGCACCTCTTGGGTTTGGTTGATGCCTCGACCAGAGGGATTGTATATTTGTGAATTCCACTGCGTAGGCTTGAGGCTGCTAATTTTAGTACCCATCAGAAAATGACTTTTATGTGGGAAGTGGCAGAGGATTGAGAAGAGGAAGCTGTGTGCTGCCCTGTCCTGGAAAAATCCTGCAGTCTTTGTAGCATTTTGTCCCTTATGGGAAGTTAGACACATTAAGTGCTAACAGCCCATTATCAGGTTCTCTGTGACCATCCATACAGGCAGCTTTTTATAAAAATGAAATGAGGATTTGGCAAGATGCTTGGTGTGGGGACTGGTGAGAGGGGGAACAGGCTCTACACAGCTTTAAGCTAGGGGTTGAATCTGCTTGAGGATGGAGGAGATAGATGAAGAGCACAAGGAATGTTTAAACACAGCTTTGTTAACTGGTTTTGATGGAAGACCAAGATCTAAAGACTTCTTGAGGCAGAGTCTGAGTGTCAAAATGAAGATGGGTAGGGTCAGGAGAAGGATGCAACAGACTGCTACCCTGTATGCTCTTGGGGAGCAGAAGCCTTTGGTAAGGGAGGAGGGCACCAGAAGAGCACCTTGGAATGTGACTGTGGTTGTGGTGGGGACTGCCATTCAGGTTTCCCATGGGCATTGGGGAATGCAGGGTGCCCTGGATGTTGCAAGCTTCTTGGCATCTAGAAACTCAAGTTTGTGCATCTGTGTTCACACAAACATAAGTATCTATGTTGTAATTATTACTTTTTCTTTTTTTTTTTTTCCTCTCTTAATTAACTAGATAATGTGTGAGATGTTTTTCCCAGCCTTTGAAAATGTGCATGATAGTCTAACAGCACCTTTCTCTAGTCGAACATCCCATACAAGATTGAAACCTTCGTTTCTGAGTAGCATAAACACACAGTCAGCTGTGGAAGATAACTCTGTTGCTGGGTCCTCAAAGGTAAAGTAAAAAATGTTCAACATAAAAATACCAAAAGTAGCACATGGATCTTTCTGATCTGTGTGACATTGTCTTTGTCTGCACCTGTGTAGGCACTTACTTTCATGGTAAGCCTGCTCTTTCCATTGCTGTTGAATCTCTTATTGGGATGTACTTCCTCAGAAGAATAAGAGAGTGAACCTTTTTCTTCAGAAAACAATGTGATGCCTTCATGTGGGGGTCAGTTGTATTTGTGGGTTTTTCCACTGAAGATTTTGGTATGACAGGAACATAATTTCTAGAGACAGGCGCTGTAGGGAGAGAAATGGCCCTACTTCATGCAACTGGGAAGTGACCTTTGATACAGACCTTTCTCCATTGCTAGGCTCATTGTGGGAACATTGATCTATTGCTGATAAAACTAATAGACAAAAGCAAAACAAAGTTGTCTCACGCTGTATGTAACTGTTCTTATTTTTTTAGGATACTATGTTCAGGTTAACAAAAACTCCGTCCCAAGAATCTGATGTTTTCAGAAGCACTGATTCTTCTGTTACCCATCATGTTCTGGATCTCTACTTTGAAGACAACAAGAAGTCTTTGGGAGCTATTCTCTCCAGTTTACCTGGGGTTGGCTTAAAAAGAAAGCTGTCCAGTGATATGAGGGATTTGCAGAGCTTGGATGTCCCCAATAAGATTCTTAAAAAAGGTTTGTGTTGTGGCTTAGAAAAGTGATTTCTCTTGCACATACTGAAAAACTGTAAACTTTTTTACTCCTCGCTTCTTATAGGTGTCAAGAAAACATTCCCTACAGGAATTGGCATAATATTTTGTACTCTGTTGTGTCAGTTTCTGCTCTAACAACCTATTTACCTTATTCCAGAGCAGTTTAAGTTCATTGAATGAAAACTGTATTTTTCTTTCTCAAATGGGCCACTTCCAGTGTAATGTGTGTGTAATTCACTCACAGTTTAGTCTTCGAGTTGCTAGTGCTGTTTCCATTTTCTGGATCTCAGCTGTAGCTGAACTTCATTGTCTTTCTATATGATTGAAAGATGAAGTAAGCCTGGAAACTAATCTTTAACTGGCATTAGAAGCGGTCACATGCAACTTTACATGAAATTTTCCAAGCAAACAAAGAAGCCTTTTAAAGGGTAATAAGCCCCTGCCCCCCAGTTTTCTGTTATTTGATAGCTGTGTTTACAATCTGTATGCTTCTCAAGTTTCTAACAAAGACCTCCAGAGTGGCTTTAGTACTCAAGGCTAAAAATGCTGAAGGCAATACTTCACTTGGTTAACGTAGACTTTGAAAATGCTGCTGTACTGGTGTGAATTTTTTCCCTTAAATAAAAAAAACCAACCCACACTTGACGAGTTTGACTTCTGCCTGGAAATGTTACGGGTCTGCAAGTACAGCTATCTGTCTGCGACCTCTACAAAAGATCAATGGATGGCCAGTTTCTGATCACGTTGCTGTGGAGGAGAAAACCTGTACTTGCCTGTGAACTGCAGACTCAGTAAATAGATTGTGAAATCTGACCCACCTGTATCTTCATAGGGAAGGCAAGAGATCGTGTTTTACCCATAAGCACTAATTTCTGGTCTGTGCTAGGTCCCAGTGCCATGTTACTATTTGCAGAATTAACACAGCCAGGTTCTTGCAATTACTAAGTGCCAACATGTGAGATGTAGGTTAAAGATAGCACTGTTTTTCTTTGTAGGCCACACACCACCTATCCTGTCTGTGCTTGAGATAAACCAGATGCTGGGCATAAGTTACTCTTTAACAAAGCATCCTAGTGTTTTAACTTAACATAAAAAGCTGAGCTTTTTAACGGTCAAGAATTTGGTTAATAAAAAACATGTGGAAGCAGCAGTCATGGCTCTGATGCAACTCATCACAAAGATGCAAATTTTAAAAGAAGTTGCAGAATTTGTTTGTGTAAATGTCAACAGAAGCTGGAGCTGATAGCTTTTCAGCCTAAATAATGCTGCTGTGAAGTTTGAAGTGCATACCCTTAAAGTGAGTTTAATCCAGAGATATAAGCCACCCCCAAAACTCAATCTGGGCAGAATTTTAAGTGAAGTGTTTTGCCTCTGCAGATTGCTGAGCTTGTAAAAGCAGTGTTAGCTAATGCAACTCCAGTAGTCCTTTAACTTTAAGCTGTCTGAAATTTGGGATTTCTACAACAGCCTAGTCTAGAAAAATGTAGGCTTTTTTATATTTGTAAGAAAAATTACCCCTGCTGAGAAATCTATAATAAACAGTGATGAAATATTTTGACTGTGTGTAAGCAAATTAAATTCTGGACTTAATGTACTTTAAAACATCTGGTCTGGCTGATGTGGGGGTGGTGGTGGGAAAGCAATAGCAGAATATTTTAAAAACTAGTCTAGAAAAACCCACAACACAATCATTTTTGGAGAAGCAAATAATGGGTATTCAGCTCTAAAGTGTATTCTCTGGCCACAGACATCATCTTCTGCTGTCCAAAAGATCTCCTGCCAAAAAATCTAAAACTTAGATGGGAAATATGTTTGTTTGAAACAAAACTTCAGAAAAGAAAAGACATAAATCAGGTCTTTTGTGAAAGAATCAACAGTGTAAAGAACATTGGAAAGTGCAGTAATGCTTACATATTTACTATAATAATCTTCTTGACTACTTAGATGGAGATGTTTTACCTGAAAACGCCACCGACGCTTCAAGCGAAATACCAACAACTCTGGTGGATGCTTCGGACTTTGAGTGCTCCCTCTGCATGAGGTATGACTGTGTTGACCTGGCATTAACATAACAAAGCCTCTCTAGCTTCTGAAAAAAGTTTTCATGGTGTAAGAGGAGAAGCCTGCCAGAGAATGTCTAAATCATTACTCTGTTCCTTTTTGCTGAACCTTGCATCTGGTGAATCTTTACAGATGTGGTTTTCTCCATTATATATGCTGTTCTCCATTGTTTACCACTTCTAAAAATGAAAACCTTTTCTGTATCCTTAGATAACACTGTCACCTGTGCTTTATACAAAAGCAGGGAAGAAAGAGAGAGCTAGGACTAGTCACTCCTCTCTACACATTGGGAATTGTTTTTGTTGGCAGCTTAGCTTTTCTGTTCCATGTTTTCATGTTAAGGTTGTTCTACGAACCTGTTACCACACCCTGTGGACACACCTTTTGCCTCAAATGCCTTGAGCGTTGCCTTGACCATAATCCACTTTGCCCACTCTGCAAGGAAAAGCTGTCAGAAGTAAGTATGTCCTTGCCCCAATTAACAAAACTGCACAAAGTTGTGTTCTTCTGAAAGCATCTATGTGGAGACTTTCTGTGCTCTACTTGTGAGCTGCATCCAAAGCAGTGTGGCCAGCAGGGTGAGGGAGGTGATTCTGCACCTCCACTCCTCTCTGGTGAGACCCCACCTGGAGTGCTGCATCCAGCTATAGGGTCTCCAGCACAGGGGAGCAAGTCCAGAGAAGGGCCATGAAGATGGTCCGGGGCTGAAGCAGCTGTCCTATGAAGAAAGGCTGAGAGAGTTGTGGTTGTTCAGCCTGGTGAGGAGAATGCTCTGGGGAGACCTGATTTCAGCCTTACAGTACTTCAAGGGGGTTTATAAAAAAGATAGGGACAGACATTTTAGTAGAGGGGTAATGCTTTTAAAGTGAAAGAGTTGATTTAATCAGAAGAGATTAGATGTAAGTAATTGTTTTTTCACCATAATGGTGATGAAACACTGGAAGAGGTTGCACAGGGAGTTGGCAGATGCTTCATCCCTGGAAACATTAAAGGTCAGGTTGGATGGGGGCTCTGAGCAACCTGATCCATTTAAAGACGTCCCTGCTCACTGAAGGGGTTGGACTAGATGACATTTAAAGGTCCCTTCCAACCCAAACTATTCTATGATTCTTTGAAACCAGAACAAGACAGTACCAACAGCATCAAGCTGTGCACAGACCTCATTTACTCAAGGGTATATTTGGCATTCATTGGAAGACAAGTGGTTTTGCTGGTTCTTAAAGAAATGGAGGCTTCCAGTATCACATCAGGCTCATGCCTGGGGACCCCCAGCCATAGCCGTGTTCATACCATATTTCCAGTTTGTGTGGAAACTGTGGTGAATGAGGAATGGTTGTTCTTTAGTCAACACTTGTCAACAACAGACATAAGGTATCCCACACTCAGTGCTTCTTGCCAGTAAGCTGACAGCTGTAGAAGAAACAGATATATGTATCTTTGCAAAAGTGAGGATGGACTGCCTTTTCTTCCTGGTAGCACAACTTCTGCCCAAAAAGGGAATGGGGTTACAGCTAAAAGGACAGTGGGGTGAACCACATATGCTGAAGTGGAAGTTTTGGTGCCTGGAGGTTGAAAAGGGTGAGGAATCAGTACAGTTCTAACTAAGGTGCTCTTTGGCCTCAGGGAAGAATGGGTTGGGAGGAAGAGATGTTACTTGTCTTCTTGTTATCAGACTTAAGAGTTGACTCTTCCTTGTAGTTTCTGGCAAGCAGAACTTACAAGAAGACCGTCCTTACAGAAGAGCTGATAGTCCGTTACTTGCCAGAGGAATTATCTGAAAGGAAGAAAGTTTATGAGGAAGAAATGAAGGAATTGTCAAAGTAGGCTCTCTTTATACTACTGACAGCTGCTACAAAAATGTATTTTTCAATCTAAATTACTGAAGAAGAGTAATTTCCTTATGAAAATGCACCAAAGGAATGAATTTGTAAATGAACCTACCAGATGTTTTGTATTTTTGACGTGTATGTTGCAGATAAACAAGTAATAATGTGCTTGGATGGTGGAGAGGCAAAACAATATTCTTAAAATAAAGATAATTGCTTTTTCCTCTGAAACAATATAATAGCTTTAGAAGTTACAGTGGGGGTTTTCTGGGAGTAGACTTCAAATTATAAATGAGTTATACTTCAGGTCAGGAGAAGTTCAAGGATCCAGTTTTGTCAGTGACTTGTGAATGTTGTGCTATAACTCAGCTAAAAAGTAAAACAAAACATGCAGTTAATCCTGAAAAAAATTAAATGGATTAGTGTGCTGCTTCAAAATCGAAGGGGTTTACTGAGTTTGGGGTTTCTCTGCCATGTTGCTTTGAACATGGATGGTTCTTAAGTACTTTGTTACTGTGAAAAGTTGTCACCATAATCTTGCCATGTGTATCTAAGATGTATCAGTATGTATGTCTTTGGGAAATTGGCTGTTTCTTGACCTTTTTCCTCTATGGAAGTAGGTTAGAGGGATTGTTTACTTAATGTATTAATGAAAAGAGTCCTGAAATATTGTTTGTCTTGTGAAAATGGCAAATGTCAAAGAGATACGCATTTACAAAGATTGAGTCTAAGGAAACCATTTGCCTTTTATTAAGGATATGTGCTGACTATAGCAGCACCCAGGAAAAAAAAGTGATTTTTTTTTTTTTAACAATTTTCTTGCAGTTTGAATAAAGATGTTCCCATCTTCGTATGTACCATGGCCTTTCCTACCATCCCTTGTCCACTCCATGTCTTTGAACCTCGTTATCGCCTAATGATAAGAAGATGCATGGAAACTGGTACCAAGCAGTTTGGCATGTGCTTAGCTGATGAATTAAAAGGGTAAGGAGATGAGCTGAGAATGTCCTGTTGTTGCAGAGGCTGCTGTGAGCTAATGGAATACTGCAGCACAGTGTACCTGTCTCCCCACACCACTGTGGTTCCTTTCAGTCCTGTATGAACCAATACTAAAGTTGCTTACTTCTTAGTTTTGAAGTTTAAACGTTCCTTTTTACACAAAGATGTAATTTTATTACTCCCCTGTTGGATGATAGCAAGAATGCAACTCATCCTACTACTACTGGCTCCAAAAATAGCATTTAATTGGCTGTGTGTTTGGAAAGCTTGCTGGCTTGTTTGTTCCAGTGAAAGCTGACTGTCTGGGTAAGGCTCCTCCTCTGTCTACTCAGTTTAAAAAAACAAAACAAAAACGAGGCAAAACATCTAGACCTCCCATAGCTTTCCTGAAAGAGTGGTATCATTTTAATGAGACAAAGTATACCCTTGGCTGAGAAGTCTGTTTTGCTGCTGAATGTTGAATTTGAATGTTTGTCTTTACTGCTGTGTTGCAATGTCTAAACTATCTGCAGTGAGTGGGTTACATTGTCTTCCTATATGATCATACCTTTCGTTCATTTTGTGAATTCTGACACTGATGTGTTTCCAGCTCCCTATGCAGAGACTGACTAGATTAAAGGCCCCTTACAACACAAAGCTGTTCTGTGAGTCTATGAAAGCCTTCAAGTTTAAGTATTTCACAGATAATGGGGTTTTGACACCATGCTCATGGCAGAAACATGAGGTGGTCTTGAGAGGTCTGCCTTATGAGATGCAATAGTTGCTGACTTCAGAAGTTACATGGGCATGATGCAGGCTGAAGAATGGGTGACAAACATGGGAATTTCTAAGAGCACATTAGACAGGCATCCTCAGGAGCAGCATTTTTGTATGTGATCATCACTGGAGCTGAGAGGGGGGCAGTCATTACTGAGGCTTGGCAGCCTTTCCTTGTCCACTTCATGTTTTTTGGGGGGGGATATTTTGTTTTTCTCCCAGACTGGACAGTAAGGTAGCTGTTAAGAATACAGGAGATGCTGCAGCTTCCAGTCAGCTGTGGCTGTGCTGCAATGCCATTTGGCATGCTGTCAGTACTGCACTCAGTGGAGTTCAGACTCCAGCAGTAGCTGATGCTCCACAGTCCCTTTCAGGCCTATTACCAATTTTCTGAGAGTGAATACTTGTGAGAGTGAGGACAGAATTACCATATGACTTCAGTGGTAACTCTCCTTACATTCCTGCAGGCTTGTGGAAGAGCCAAACTTATTTGGAGTCAGGTATAGTAATACAGAGTCCCAAGGTGTTCCAATCCCCAAAACACAATAATTGGTTTGTTAGATAACATCATGAAGGGTATTTAAAAATGCAACAGTATGGTTAGATTTCTATGTCCCGTCTGTTTTGAGTTGCTAAAATAGTTCAACTTTATGAGCATGATAACTTAAACGTCGGAAGCCTTCATCTGCAGACACCTGGCAGGCTGTTCCAGCTTCTTACACAAGTAAAGAAGTTCTTCTGTTTATTCAAAATTGCGAAATCAGCTTGGGAATACAAGAAGTGGGGAAACTTGTTTTGCCTCATCTACTGAGACGTTGATACATACCTCCCTTGAAAAACACAGTGACAAAGCATGTTTAGTTCATTACCTTCCTCTGTTTTATTTCTCCATTTTAACTTATAATTGGTAAAAGAATATAAGCTCTTAATGTTGTCAGCACATTTTATGCCTGTCTCCAGGTGCTTTCTTGTCTCTCTGATTGAGGTCACTGTCTACCCAAAAAAACTCCTCTAAGAACAACAAAAAAGAAAAAATCATCACTTCTTTATTAATTTCTAAGTTCAGTATGAATGTCACTAAAATCATTTATTAAAAACAATTGTTATGTAGCTGTTTAAATAGTGTGTAGTGTAATACTGCTATAATAAACTAACAAACTTGCTTTTTTTAATCAGTCCTATTGGTAGAGCACCAGGACTTAGCTGTGTGCAGCTCTGCTCCTCCTGCTCTGCCTGATTTTTTCCTGTGCACTGGCTGGGAGAGAACAGTTGTTCACAGCAGTTAGCTTCCCCCCACCCCTCCCAAACCCATGATAAGAGCAGAGACAGGAGTCATTTCTTCATCACTCCTTTGTAAGAAATGGCCAAGCCCTAGTAAAACAAGCATTTCCCTGATAAAGAATTTATCAAACCCTGCAGGGTTTTGGTATCTTGAGATGAGACTAGATACAGTGCTTTCTCCTGCTTAGCAGTAGGCTGAGGTGTAGACCTGCACATGTATTGTGGTGAAGAGTCATTGTGCAATCAGCTTCTAGTGAAATCACTGCACCACAAAGGTAGAGTTAAGGAAGCTTGATAAAAAAAAAGTTTATTGCGTGCCTGTTTCCAGGGTCTGATTAAAACCTGTGCCTACTTTAACTATAATGGATACAAATGTGCTTTTGTGAAGAGGATATTTTGGGTTTGGTTTGACTTTTTTTTTAAAGGAAACAAATGCAAGAAAAGACTTGCTATATAGAAAGCCTTTTTCTTCTAAAGCCTGCAGTCTTCTGCTTAACACCTTGGAGTACGGGGATAGCCCTCACAGCCATGCATTTGTTCCTCAGTTTCTGTACTTCCTTACAGTATCTTTACTCATCTCGTTTTCTTTGCAAACCAGATGAATTTGCCACCAGCAGCTGGCAACTCCCAGCGTGAAACATGCTTCCTGTCCCTTTCCAACCCTCCCACCCCACAAACCTGCCCTGAAAATGCTGCTGCCCAGGTCCTCTGAGGGAAGGCAGAAAGGGTGGGGGTTGTGTGGCTTATGTGAATAAGCAGAAATGTATTGTCACCAAAGCAGAATCCTCGTTCAAATAAGAAATGGTGAATTAGGCCCAGTATTTGTCCTGATGTCTATAAACGCTTGTTGATGACTTCCGCTTTTATGCCCTTCTGTCATTTCAGATTTGCAGATCATGGCTGTATATTAGAGATCAGGGACGTAAAGTTTTTTCCTGATGGACGCTCAGTTGTTGATACAGTTGGTGTCCGTCGTTTTAGGGTCTTAAGCCATGGCCAGCGAGATGGATATAACACAGCAAACATCGAGTATCTTGAAGATAAAAAGGTGATCTATGGTGCAAAGTTATTCATACCCATGTATTGCTGGATTCACTTAAATGGCCTTTCCTTGTTGCATTTCAAGCTAGCTGTGCATTATTTTTAAGCCAATATCATTACAGATACACTAAAGCTCTGTTTTAAAAACCATGGAACAAACTTTGTATCTTCTTTCCCTTTCTTCCTTTCTTCCCTTGTAATTATCTCTGCTTAAAATGTTACACTCCTTTCATGGATCTCAAAGTAGCTTTCAGGATGCTGAGGTCATGGTGTGTAGGTGAGGTCAGAGTAACATTTTAAAACCGGTACAGAATTTAAAGCCTTCTAAAGCACATGCTCCTACTGGTAGGGAACTGACTGTTCTCTTGCACTGAACAGACAGTTGGCACACTTCATATGTCCTCCAAGCTCTCATTTACAGAACAGGTCCTCAAATAAATGTGGGAGTCTGCTCTTAAAATGAGTTCTTAGTGACATGTAGTTAACCATGCCCCGTACAAGCATCCATTAAAGCTGGCTGAGAGCAGAGAAATGCAGAGAGGGGAGTAGCTTTTAAAAACAAGTCCTCTTAGCAAACCTGCACCAAGTGAGGTGTTTGTGATGGATGTTGGATGAAGGCTGAATTTTTGGCCATGCTTTCTGGATCATCTTCAGACCATGTCTATAAAACCTTGGTAGCTATTAACATTGAGCTTAGCAGTAATCTCCTGCCAGTTGATGAAGTCAGTTTGGTCATACAGCTCTAGCACATTCTCACAGTTGAAGTGAAAGTCTGTAAAGACTTGGTAGTGCTTTGCTAACCTGTGCAGGATGATGCTGTTGTTTCCCAGGGCACAAAAGGTTGAGCTCATGGAGGTGCCTCTGCCTGTGAAAGGCTGGAATAGGGAGCTCAGAGTGAGGGCTCTGCTCTGTTTAAGTCCCTAGTGAAGAGTGGTACAACTCGGGCATTGTTTATAGATGGTGCCAGAGACCCACCTCTTCATAATTAGAGTGAGATTTACCTTGTCTCACGTTGGAGGCTGGTGTCTGTTTGGTGCCCCACATTCGTGATCTGTCCAATGGTGAAAAATCTCAGTCCAAAGATATCTGTTTTGTATGCTCTTAGATGCTTGAGATTAATTGCTCTCTAGAACTGCTTCTCCTCGATTGTGAAGGGCATCCAGAGCAGCTAGATCAGATGTGTATATGAGTGAGTAGCATAGGTGAAATCACCTATGTGATGTGCACATGTTAAAGGGGAAAAAAAGCAAACAACCCCAAACAAAAATCCAGAATCAAAACCCCCCAAAAACTCCCACAAATCACCAGTTTGTAGTGGTTTTTGCTTATGCTTTTTTTTTCCCCTAATAGCTAATAGTAGGCCTATGCAACTAAAACACTCTGCTTCAATGAGGGTGTTTCTTCTGAGGCTGTTTCTGGTATGGGGAAAGCATCACTTTCCCTGCTTCCTGCCTGCTCGGGTGTCTACCCTCCTCCTTCTCCTTGGCTGTCCTACCATGGCCTTAACACTTCTGTAAAACAGTGCTGGTCTCTTAAGTGCTGTAGCCCCCCCTCATCTCTGTGCTCGGTGGCAGTAGTGTTTGTTTTGTTTTGCCAGATGATGTACCACTGTCCAGAGGTCATTCTGTGACAGGGACTCGAGGTTGTGGCTTCGAGATGATAAATATGTCCCAGGATTAGAGAGCATATTCTTCTGTTATGCCAGCATTTAGGAATGGGTACTAGTGAGGCAGTTACTGCTCCAAGAAATGTCACTTCAGAACACCTAGGGGAGGGTAAAAAGACTCCAGCATCTCAAGTTTGAAATCTGAGACTTAGGCACAGTTGGTTTAGATAAGGACATTTGAACAGCTGTAGTCACTGCATTATTTTGCTTCGTTTGCTTCTGGGGAAGCCTATGGACTCATGGTATCAAACCTGTTTTGTTCCATCTCCCTTCTTTTAACAATAAGGTTGAAGGACCAGAATATGAAGAACTTGTCCGCCTTCATGATTCAGTTTATGATCAAGCTGTTGCCTGGTTTACTTCTCTTAAAGACAATATGAAAGTGCAGATTCTCAATCACTTTGGATCTATGCCAGGAAAAGAACCAGAGCCACAGGTAATAAAACCTGCCTATTTATGCAGTCTTATTCTACACAGAATTTTACACTAGACTGTTTTCTGACAGATTTTTGCTGTGGTTTTGTGCATTCTAGACTCTTATTTACCCAGTTTTGGTCAGTCGGCATGAAGCATGGTAAACAATATACCTGTGTAATTTGGTAGCTGAAGAGATAAGTCTTAATGGTGTATACAGATAAAGAGAACACCTGCAATTAAGTGTTCAGTTGTTGCTTGTTTTGTGGTGACTTTCTTAGCAAATCAAAGGTGAGAAGGAAGGTGATGTTCTTCATGGGGCTGTGCTGGTGAATACATAACTGCATGTTTTTCCATCCTTTTGCAGAGCAACCCCAGTGGTCCTGCCTGGTACTGGTGGCTCTTGGCAGTGTTGCCTCTGGAAAACAGAGCTCAGCTGGCTATATTGGCTATGACCTCCCTGAAGGATCGTCTGATCGCCATCAGACGCGTATTGATATTTGTGACTCGCAAAAGACCCAGATAACATGGACTTGTGCTGTGAGTGGGCACCGAAAAACATCTCATGACAGGTTGTTCTGGGGGAGGGCAAAGGGGGAGGGGTTGTTTTTTGTATTTTTTAAAGATTCCTTCAAGAAGGAACAGCCCTTTCTGACTGCGTCCTGCATCCATTGATTGCATCGGTTTGTTACCTGGGTATTCATCAAACCTTGCACACTCTCCTGTTGTCCTGGTGAAAACTGAGCCTCTACAGAGCTGTGCTACATTTAGAATGTAGCTGATGGATGTGGATAATTGCTTCAAAGTACTTTGATAGAGTTGATGTTTCTAGCCAAGAGAGTTAAGTACTAGAGTAGCGCCATTGGCCTGCATGTGATCTGGATTTTCACTCAGTAAGAAGAGGAAACTGGACAGTGGATTGAAGAGGTGTTTCCTAGACTTTCTCGAAGGTAGTGAACAGAAGAGGAGTTACGCTGCCCAGCAGAAGTATGCACGAGGACTATAAGCAACAGTACTCTGTTAGTGAATTGGAAGGCAGTCTGTCATACACCCACATCTCCCTCTCTCTTTCTCTTCAGCAAATAACAGTCTGAGGAAAAAACAGGTTAAGCTGTTTGTAGTCAAGGCATCTGAGGATGTTTATCTGAAAGAATAATAGCTACTGAATAAGCACACGATTTGGTAGCCTTAGGTAATCCCTCCTTTGTGATTTACGTGTTGTAGCAGAATGAGTATATACAAAATGTTTGGAAAGATGTACTTTGGTTTCTTTGAAGAGAAAACCCAAAGTAATCCTAGCCGGTCTTACTGCTAAATTCAAACCAAGCCGCTCCCTAAAGTATGCTAAACACTGCTGTGAAATAATGATTTCACCCCATGTACGAGGGAGGCATGCTGCAGTTTACTCTGAACACCTGCTCTGCGAGTGGAACCAATGAGGATGAAAGGTGGGGAGGTTTTCGTCTCCCTCCTTCCTGCAGTGTCATGCCAACCTCCCATTACGCTGGGGTGGTCTCTACTGAACATGTTTCAAACCCAAAAGTATTGTAGTTTAGTACCAGTTGCTGTATGTGATGGAAATCAGTCCGCAGTAACACCGTGAAAGGAGTCACAAACCGAACCTATAAAGGCAAGTCTCAATGCAAGCTTCAGTCAGGTGTTAACCTTCATTTGTCTCTTTGATTACTTTTTTATGTATTGTTTTGTTAATATCTAACTTTGATAGCTATTAAATTGATCACTTGTCAGTCAAATGATCAACATTTGCTCAACTGCCAATGAAATAACTCAGTGTTACCAATTCAATTGGCATAGTTTCCTATAACTAGAACTGATAATACCAACAGGGAAAAAAAGTTGACTTGAATCTCCATGTGCTGCAAGCATAGCAAGACCAATGTAAAGACTTGTTCATGTGCAGAAGTCTGGTAAGAAGTGGCTGCTTACCTAAATGGTTAAAGTGCCTGGTTTCTTTTTTAGTTCTTTTCTCCTTATTTGTCAATGAAGAGGTATTTAAACTTTTTTTTTCCACTTTGTACATGAATTCTGGAAGAAGACTGCATGAAAATGAGGTGACTGGGATATATTACCTGCTCTCTTTGGGTATTGTAGTTATAACCTCTGTGGTCGGGGAAACAAAAATGCAGTTTTTTTTCCTTTCAGCAAATGGCTACCACAAATGGTTTCTGTAACATACCCTGAATGTACTGTAACTGCCTCTACCTTGAACACGCCTTTCCTATTTAAGTAGTTTGTAAGTATATTCTCTGAAGTGTGACGTGCATAATGTACAACCAATGATGTCATAACCTCTACAGTAGCCTTCTGCAAGTTCTGCTACCACCACCAAAATACTCAAAATTCAAGTTGAATGCATTTCCTCCAGGATTTGAAGATGATGAAGAGGAATTTGCTGAAGTATAAAGGAATTGTTGTATTCATGGGGAGGAAATGTCAAAGTCAGTAGGTCTTCAGCCCTCTGTCAGCTGAGCTACTGAAGGGTGATTTCACAAACTAATTCTCAGACCAGAAAATGGACTGTATTTGATCTTGCAATCCTTTCTGTTCAGCTTCCTGTTCTTCCCATTCCTTTCTGTGCTGTGTATTTCTTCAAGACTCACTCATCTTGCTTGTTTGTGTGTCTGGCCTAGTTTTGAGTATTACTAGTTTAGCTGGAAGAGGATGCTGATGGTATTTGTATATTGCTGGTCCCTGATCTTATATGTGCTTAATTTTACAGATAGTGCATTTAAGAAAAAAAAATATCAAGGTGCTAGTTAGTGTCTTCTTGGCTTTGCCTCAGTAAATGTTAATGTTAATATTCTTCTCTGCAAAAGTGATTTTTTCAAGATATCTACTTTTGAGGTACTTCTGACAGAAAACCCTATGAAATGAGAGGTTGTTTACTGCTGTTTTGTAGTGTGTAAAGACATTCTACATGGGAAGTGACATTACTGTGTTCATGAAGGCCTGCATAGTTAATGGGTGATTGTTATTGAAAAGAAAGCTGAACTGTAGAGGGATTTTTTTTTAGTCAAGGTTTAAAGCAGTTTGTGAATATTTCAGTGACTGATGTTTTGGATAAATGGTAACAACAAAGGAATTGTCTGTATATGGATGCAAATAATCATATTAGCAGCCCAAAGCTGACATTTCTTCCAAAACATTGAATGCTGATCAAATAGCAAAGCTTTAATAAATAAATAAAATCACCACTGCCCTGTGGTACTTGCTTTCTAAGGGAAAGTACCAGTTTCATTTTTACCAAATCACCTCTGCCATACAATATCTGCAGCATCCAGTAGTACCTCACAGGAAAAGCTGTCTCGTTGCTCTCTAGAGGAAATGTCCATGTTACAGCCAGTCTGCGCTTAGGTGTAACTTGTTGCCAAGGTACATGTGGTGGAAGCATTGGAGCTGAGCTCCTGGAAGGGATAGACAGGATTTGTTGCCTTTCTAGCTCATTACACTTTTCTTGCTTGCTGTCCAAGCAAGGATGCTGGGATATATGATGCGTCTTTTCACTGTGGTGAATGTGGCCCTTCTTTATACATCGTAAAGAGGCCAAAAAAAAAAAAAATCCCTCTACCTCTACACCTGTTGTTCACCTGTAAAATTTCAAGCTACAAAATGATATATATATTTTAACCTTTTTTGTCTTTCAGAAGCATACTAATTGTTTGCCACTGAGGCCTTTTATCTACTGTATTTTAATATGTTCATTTGATAGTCATCAAGATCTCTTTGTACTTCTAACCTGTAGAACTTGTCATGTTTCTTACTGCTCCTTTTTCCTTGTTCTCCAGTCCACTTTTAAATTGATAAATAGAAAGCTGTACACTCTATTCCTGTTACATTTTACACTAGTGGAACTGGTATTTTGGTAGCGCCTTAATTTTGCAGTTGTGAAATGATTGTATCAACTCTTATCTGGGGCTTCTGACCAGATGTAAATGAGTATGTTTAATGTAGATAAACTTGAAACCATTTTTTACTGTTTTAAAGCTAGAAATGAAATGGAGTGTGTACATATGTATAAATATAAATTATTAATCTGCACCTTTTTGTATCTAGTAAATACAGGAGAAGTTCATGTTCTAACCACATTTGGCACTTCTTGTTGCATAAAAAAAGCCAAAACTTTTTTTAAAAATTGCAGTGTTCATTTCATGTGTATTTGCAATATTCATGGGAAATGTGTTTAATTTATGTGATATTTGGAATAAACCAGGTTGAATTTATAAGAGTGTGAGTTCATGGGGAAGGCTTTATCACTCTGTGAGGACTTAAGAACTAGAGCTGTGGTGAATGTGGTCTGAACAGAAACAAGCCACGGATGTGCTGCTGTCAGAAGGGGGTGATAGTTTGATTTTCCTGACAGGAGCCCAAGGGCTGAGAATTGGCCTCAGGAAGCTTTAAGAAGCAAATGGCATCCCAGAAGCAGTGGTTAGATGTTGGTGTTCATAATTGCATGGCAATTGTTTTAGCCCCAGTGCGAGGAAGGGGGGCAGGCTGCAGAGGTTGTGGCACGGTCAGGTTTGCTGGGCACCCAGGGCAGACTGTGGCACTGGCTGTGAATGTGAGGGGTGGATTTGAAGGAGGGCTGGAGGGCCTCAAAATAAGGAGGACTGGGGGAGTTGAGGGGCCCTCAGCAGGGTGGGAGGGGGGAGATGAACCTTTAGCTTCCTCAGGAGTGGGTTGTGACAAAGATGGGGTATGATGATGAAGTGGGCTCTTCCTTTTGTAGTTTACTGGATTATTTTGTAGCCCTAAGCATGACCTGACTGACCCGAGAGACTAAGCTCTAAAAAATACATGGTTACAATTAAGAACAACAAATGCTTTATTGTCTAAGCCCAGTGAAATAAAATACCTTCAGGTTGCTGTGAGGGAGGCAATGTTCCAGAACAAGGCAACTGGACATGGCTAGCACCAGTGCACGGGGGCTGGGACACTGGTCAGCAGCAAAACTTTGGTGATCCTTGTGGGTTCCTTCCAACTCAGGATATTCTCTTCTAAAATGGAGTTGTGTGAAGGCAAAAACCAAGCCAGATTGTGGAGAGCATATCACATTCCTCAGTTACGTCTTCCTACCAGCTAAGCTGTGGAGCAAAACTGCTGTGAAGGCATTTACTAGTAGTAAATACTAGCATTTTTTTCTCCTTTTGGTGTTGGATTGACTGACCTTTGTGTCTGTATTCACTGAATGTCTGAGCACACAAACATCAGTTACAGGACTGCTCTTTTAGGTTGCAAGTGTGTGTGGGAGTATCTGTAAGTGCTGCTTGAGCTGCTTCAATACCCTGGACAACAACATTCTTGAAACATCATTCTTTTCACCAAAGAAAGGAGGTTATCAAGGTTTCCTTTTTATTACCCAGATCCTCATGCACCTCGAGGCTTGAGAACAATAGAGGTAAAGTAACTGCATGAAGTTAGTAAGTAGCTTTTTTTTCCCTTATTCTGCATGTCCTTTGCTAGTAGATAGATACCAAGCCCTGGAAAGGCAGCATCTCAGACTGCCTGCTTCCCTGAGTAATGCCATTCTTAGAGTGTGGAAACCTTAATGGTCTGTTGTCTTACTTGCATCACTTCAATCAAACCAGGAACTAAAAATAATGCTTCTTAACTCTGTTCAACAGCACTTGCTTGAAGCTGTTAGCTATTGAATTGTAGAATAGAAAAGATGGGGAGAAAATCTGATACTATCAGTCAGATGCAAAGAAGAATAAAAAGAAAGTGAATCCATGCCAGCACTTTGTTTAGTTCCTCTAAGGGCTGTGCATACTACACTTGCAGCTAAAAGACAAGCATGTTTTCCATTGCATTTATGTTTCATGGTAGGAACAAGTTGTTTCTAAATCGAGATGAATATCACTTGCTGACAACATTTATAGCTCTGTTCTGCCATATGTGGGATTCTGCCTTGTCTGCTAAATTTGGGACTTCATGCATCCATGGAAGAAATGTCTTCACTTGTAAATGTTGCTTACGTTTTTTCTCATAAACATCTGCTGCTCTTTTTGTGTGACAGCCATATTGGAGCCCTGCTCCTGGGAGGACCTGAATTTTGAACACAAAAGTTGCTCTTCGGGCCAGGCTAGTTAACCTCACTGCAGACAAAGTTAGAGAAACAACTCTGGTCCTGTTTTTCCTACCCAGTATACTCTGGAGGGAGAGCTGAACTTCCAAAGTTACAGTCCTGTGTCCATGCAAACCTGAGGATGGCACGTTGAGAATGGTATACAGCAAATGACCAAGAGCATAATTTGTCTTTAACCATAGCAAAAGCCAAAGGGAGGCACCTCTCTGTAGCCCCTTCAGCCCAACAACCTATTTCTGTTCACAATATCATAAAATCCTCCTACTCTCAGTTCAGCTCATGAAGCCCTCAGGATACCCACTGCCCATCATCCTGAATCTTGCCTGTGATTCCCTACCCCTTCTCATCACGACATCTTGTTCTTCCCTTGCTGACCCACTGGCTTTCTTTTCAAGGGAGAAAAGAGATAAAAGGTAAATAAACCAAAAGCCCAGGAAGGTTTTGCTGACTGTTGGCTTCAGTTGCCAGTTCTTTGGCCAAAGCTGTAGTAAGAGAGCAGGTTCAGGCAGCTGGACTTTGTAAATCAGAGTAGATCTAGCAGGGAAAGAAAGATACTTTTAAAGCAGAAAGAGATAGGAATGAATATGTAATGTAGTGTCCATCATCATAAGTGGAGAGATATCCAACTTCAAGCTTGCCCTGCCCTGGAGCAAGTACCTCATGTTTTCTCTGGTGGCTGAGGCACCTCACCGTGCTGGCTAGTTGCCCTTGTTGGCTAAGAGAACACAGACTTGCTGTGGCTAAGTAGTCATGGTATCAGAAAATGCCTAAGTGCTCCGTGCCAGCTTTGTTTTCTTCTATCTGAAATGATTTGGCTTGGGCAGAAGGAGGAAGTTCCTCAGTTGCCTGAATGGAAGTCCACCTAGCAAGGGCCCAGCCCCAGTGTGATTTCCCCATTCCCTCTGTGTTCAGGGAAGATCTATCACCATGAGGTTGCATGGATGGAAATCTGAACCTGCCCCCAACATGTCTTTCTTCAGTTCCAATTAAACCACCAGTGATGATGTGTGTTACAGAGAACAGGCCTTGTATCAAGAGGTGTAACAAAACTGTCAAGGTAAATTTGGTTTCTGCCACTTAAGTACACGTTATCAGAGCCTAAGCTGCATCAGGGGTTTTGCTAAAGGGTGACTTCATTTCTGACACCTTCATGTAGCTGCCTGGAGCCCTGCCCATACTTAGAGAAACACTGTGGAAAGGACACTGTTCTCTACAGGCACGTCAAGAGGTGCTGCTTCATGTGGAGCACTCTCAGATCAACTTCTTTTTAAGTAAATTTGTGAAGCCTTATGCTGTAGACCCAAAGCTCATTTGCCAGTGGAGACCAAGATTCAAATAGGGGTATTCAAAGAAAACAAGTGTTACTTACCCAGAACCAGAAATCTCTGAATACGTAATTTCCCCCTCCTGGTTCTTTCTTTCCTTGGTCTGTACTGGAAGTGGAGGGCAGGAGGGCACACGAGGGAACACCCGAACCTCAGGCACTGAGCTCTGTGGTGGGACCACAGTAATTCCAGAGGAAAGGCTAATACTGAAGTATCCAGCCTGGTTTGCTTAAGATGCAGCATTCCCAAAGCATATGTGTGTTTGTGGCAAAACTGTTTGGAAGATAGGAAGTTACTTTAGAGTAAGTTTTTATTCTCCCTTGCTCACTGTTGTTATGAATCAGCTCTGCTGCCACATCAGGTTTACCTATGAACCTCAGTATTAAGGTCATTTGCACCCAGGCAGAGTAAATCCTCCATAAGAATTGGATCATTTTCCAGATAGCCTAATGTCCTTTCTCAATATTGAATGCTACCAGACACTTGAAAAGTACAAGAAATGCTTGAATGGGAAAAATGAGAAGAATCCGGCAAGATATTTCTCCCAAATCCCTCAATTTGAGTCTTCTATATATCCTGGAAAACTTTTTCTTTTCCTCTTCCAAATTTATATATAGAATTTCTCTGAGTTTGAGCAAGTAATGTGGCATAATCAAGGCATTAATAAAAACCAATTGATTCCTTCTATAATCCTGCAGCATTGTGACCTCAGTACCACAGAGTATCAACACATTCCTCAAATTAATTGTGCATAAAGATCTTCCATTTTTCCTCATTTTTGCATTGTTTTGTCTATACTCAGAACTGTTATTTCTGGTATGTTTTCTGTTGCTTAGAGAGGCCCAAATCAATCACGCTTTCCTAAATAAAGGAACTGTAAAAAAAATATATGCCTCCCACTCTTCACACACTTTAATGTTTTGTTTGCTGTGTAGACAGCTACAAGGTTGTGTTCAGAACTCTTTATCTGAATCACAGGCTCCTCATTTCACAGAGGTGCCTCCTTACCAGATGGTGCTTTCAAGAAAGTAATTTTCTTGTTTACTTTGCAGCAATTGACTGCCTAAGTGCCAGCTTTGGCCAGACCTTTTCAAATATTTTCAGTGTGCTAATTGTGCTAATTCTACAGTGCAGGGGCTTCTTCATTTTATCTTTGAGGACAGTAAGAGGTAATTCCTCTTGGAGGATTGTGTACTAAAGCATCGGTAAGAGTTGATGTTCTTCCAGTTGTAAGACAGCCTGGGTTTACATCCTTTCTTCCGCAGCAGTATCTGTTCCCCTTTAGACAGACAGCTGCTGATTGCAGTTTGCCTTTTGCTCAGCGCTCTGTTCCTTCTGCGCCTGGTGCTGGAAAATCTCTTGGCGCAGAGGAGTTAAATATTTCTGAGCTTTTGCTTGAGTCATCTGTCCCCGAGTGGGGAGTGGGTTTGCTTGCAAGCACGTATTGGTTTGGAGCTGGTCCTGGAACAGGAGCGCACGGCTCACGTCCGACATGCACCGCCTGGGCAGGAACCAAGGAACAGGCGCTGCGAGTCAAAACACACCAGCGAGAGGGGGAGCACAGGGCTCGGCAGGATTAGCCAATGGCACTGTCGCTTTGCCTCCATTCATTCCAGCTGGAAGAAGGAATACAGGGAAAGCAGGGACGTTTTTGGCTCTGCCTCTGTTCATAAGCTGCCTGTGAGATTGTTCTCTGGCACAGGCACTGCTTGGCACAGAAGAGATGTGTATGTCCACAGTGTAAAATCCTCCTTCCCACACAAAATATGCAGCTTCACACAAACTACCTGTTGGGAATGGTTCCTGAATTGTACAAATTTGAGGAGCTGGGGAGGAAGGGGGTGTAACGTTATCTGGAGTACAGGGCAATAGTAATACTTCATCTCTCAGCCTCTAGCACTGAAGAGACTTCCTAAGGGGGATGTGATGTCTGTGTGTTTCAGAGCCCTCAGTACATCTCACATCTTTATTTCTTATGGTGCTGTTTTGAACCTACAGACTTGTCTGGCAAGGATATCCCCAGGCTGACTAGAGAGTGTGTGCTTTTCATTTTGGACTAGGATCTTACTAGCCTCCCTTTGCACTCCCCAGCTCTTGCATGGGAAGATTGAAGGTAAACAATAGGGACTTGGTCTTTTGGGGGCTCAGCTGGGGGAGGATAGGTTAGTGAAAGCAGATTTTTGGGAGAAGCCGTGGGCAGGTGGCCTTAACATCTCGTAATTTCTTCCAATAGAGGAAATAAGGGGCACCAACAGGAGACACCAGAAGCTGAACAAGGAAAGGGATTGTTCCTCTAAGCCAGAGATCTCTCTGGTTTTTTTCCACTTTGTTGCACTGCTAGAGCTTTATCCGACCAGAGAGTCCAGGCTTAGTCTCTCACTTAGATCCCTTCTGTAATTTCTCAAGATCAGCCTTCACTGGTATAAGCCTGAATGACTCAGCATTATCAAGAGAATACTCCTATGAAGGGTGGCTTAGGGAGCTGGTGTTGTTTAGCCTGGAGAAAGGGAGGCTCAGGGGAGCCTCTACAGCTCTACTCTCCCTCTACTCTCTCTCTCTACAACTACTCAAAAAGAACTTGTGGCGAGGTCGGGGTTGGCATCCTCTCACAAGTAATAAGGAGTAGGACAAGAAAAAACAGCCTCATTTTGCATCAAGGGAGCTTTATATTAGGAAAAATTTCTTCGCCAAAAGGGTTGTCAAGCACTGAAAAAGGCTGCCCAGGGAAGTGGTAGAGTTGCCATCCCTGAGGGGATTTGAAAGACCAGCAGATGTGGTACCTGGGGACATGGTTTAGTGGTGAACTTAGCAATGCTGGGGTAAGAGTTAGACATGTTGACCTTAAGGGTAATCTTCAGCCTGAAAGATTCTATTATTCTATGGTTCATCGAAATGCTTTCCTTCTGAAATCTTTTAAGTCTAGCAGTCCTTTGCCAAGTTTTCCTGTTCTTCTTTGCCTATGCCTTTCCTGTCTTTCTCTTTCCTGTACTGGGATACAAAGGAGCTTGAGGGTACGGAGGGGAGCAGAGGGAGACTGAAAAGAAGCCAGAACTTGGGTGTTTTTGCTAAGCCACCTCAATGACACTGCAGCCTGACTTACTGTACTCCATCACTCACTCCAGCCCCTCCTGGAGAGGGCAGCAGGTCATGGAGTTGTGTGTAGCTGTTGTTATCGTGTGGTGATTTTGTCTGGGATAGAGTTGGTTTTCTTTGCAGTAGCTCATTTGGGGCTGAGTTTGGGATTTGTGCTGGAAACAGTGTTGATAACACAGGGATGCTTTAGCTGTTCCTGAGATGTGCTCACACAGTCAAGGCCTTTTCTGCTCCTCATCCCACCCCACCAATGAACAGGCTGTCAGTGCACAAGGGGCTGGAAGGGGACACAGCCAGGACAGCTGACCCCAGCTGACCAAAGGGATATCCTACTCCCTATGGACTCAGGATATAAAGCTGGGGGAAGAAGGAGAAAGGGGAGAAGTTCAGAGTGACGGCATTTGCTTCCCAAGCCACCATTATGTGTGATGGGGCCCTGCTTTCCTAGAGCTGACTGAACCCCTGCTTGTCTGTGGGAAGGGGTGAATGAATTCCTTGCCTCACTTTGCTGATGTTTGTGGCTTTTGCTTTACCTATTAAGCTGTCTTTATCTGAACCCACGAGTTTTCCCACTTCTACCCTCCCGACCCCCATCCCACCAGGGAGAGGGCAGTGAGTGGCTCTGTGGTGCTTAGCTGCTGCCTGGGGTTGAGCCGTGATACACAGCAAGCACACAAAACCTTTATTTTGGTTACCACTGGTTACCCAGCTCCCCTCATTGCATAACGTCTGACAGGAACACCAGGTGACTTGTCACCCTATCTTCTCTCACCTCCACTTACCTCTGGGCTCTTGCTCAGGCAAAAAGGCAGCTCCTGTGCTGCACTGAGCCTGCCCAAGGGCTGCACCCCAACCCTAACCTGGAGACACTTCCAGGCACTATGGGGAAGGGCCCTACAGCAATCCCTGCCATGCCATGCCCCACCAACTGTGTTCATGACAGTAACTTTATGCTTTCAAGGGCTGTACAGATGCAAGTATTTTTCCTAGGCACATTTGTGCAGGCAGTTATTGCTTGTATGTTCTGCACCCCTCTGGGAGTTTTAGTTTAATATTTGTACTTTGGGAAAATTAGTATCTTTACTCCTGGGGGCCAGGAGTTCCCTGCAAGCTCCCAGAAGAAGCTTAGAAAGAGCCCTGTGAACCTGCCTGCATCCACACATCCTGTTCAGAGAAACTTGGCTCCTGATTGCTCCTGGAAAGAGGCACTGAGACTCCTTTTAATGCTTCATTTCTCTTGCTAAATTTTTAGATAGAAAACCCTGCCTGGGTGCAAGGCTGTGCCTCTGTTGTCAGCCACACCAGTGCAAGATGACTGAAACCAGCTACCTCTCCCTTGGGAGAGCTACTGGGAGGTAAATACACTATCCTGCCCCAGCAGACTGCTGGGACTGAACCATGACAACCACTGACAGAGAGAGTGTTATGTTGCAACCACTACTTATTATTGTGGTTAAAATATACACAGAGCACATAAAACATGAAGTAATCCTTCCCATCTTTCTAGAGAGCTCCGAGTGCTGCTGCCAGCTGGGAAAACAACAGTGGGACTCTAAGGTCTGGAGCAAGAGTCCTTCCCTCCACAAAATTTTAAGCTGTTTGGTGGTTCCAACAAGATTTCTCAGCGAGAGAGAAGCCTCAGTTCTTGTAACTTTAGTGAAAAGTGGTGGCCAAGCAGAGGACAATTCCTGTTCCTGCCAAGGAAAAATCTGCATTTTTAGAGATTATTGATCAAGCAGAAGAAACAACTATTGAGAAAATAAGACGGATGGTTCTGAGAGCCCTGGGAATGACTTGTTTTAGTATTAATCTGCTGTGTGGTCTTGCTCCCTCAGAGCATGACTAATCCTACAGCACACTGCAGGGGTCTGGCTGTTGCTCTGCCCAAGTGTGACCTGAGCAGTATTTGGCCTCTGGACTCGTGACTAATTCAGGATTGCTTTTATTTTTGTAGGCTTCCAGGCAGGAACCTGGTGATCCTGCCATTGTACTCCTCCTGCCCCCTTACCCAGACTACCATGGGTTTCCCCTTATCCTTTTGCTGTGCTGTGGGACATGGTGGTGCTTCTTTGACAAACGTGTGTTGCCTGGGGTGCAGTGCCCTGGTGCCGGCCCCGTGCTGGTGGAGCAGTTTAGCCCAGGAATCACAGGGATGCTGTGCCTCAGCTTCAAGGAGAATCCCGTGTCTCAGACACTGGCCAGGAGGACAATTACATTACTGTAAATGGCCACACAACACTTCAAAGACAGGTAATTAAACATCTGAAGGCCAGAGACCTGGATTAACGATAAGAGAGCTCAGTCAATAGCTGTGGGGATAGTGTCACTGCCTAGGTGAAATGCTGACCCCTGGCTGTGCTGCTGCCAGTCTGCTGTTTCTGAAGCTCTAGAAAGGTTTTGAGACCGACGGAAATTTTTAAATCATATTAAGTGATGAATCTTAAGAAGTAATTACAGAAAAAGAAAAACAAGCAAAACGAGCAGGGTTTTTTTCCCTTCCTCCCCCATGTGAAATGGTAATGGAATATGGTTTCCCGGTGTAATGCTTTAAGTACTGTGTGTCCCAGTTTCACAGCGCTCAGTACAATGTGTACAAAAATAATATGAGTATGTTGTGGTTAGGCTGTTTATCAGCTATCTGCTTTACTGAATATACATTTCTATATTGGTGGTGTTTTCACTATGAATTAACTGTATAAGTAAAGAAAATGAAAGATTTGTTACCAGTCAATTAAATCTCACAGGATCCTGAAAAGAAGATACAGGGGTCAGTCAATGTCAGGAAGCTAATCTTCTAGGTTTTTTCCCTGCCCTTTTTAAAGTATGACATAGTTTGGGGTTTTACTGGGGGAGGGATAATGATGTTATTTATGTTAATAAATAGTTCCTGGACAAATAAAGCAACTACAATGTCACTTCGCAAAACTTGCTGTGTCTCCTATCCTCTGCTGTAAGTCCTCTGAATATGAGGTTATTGTGTAAAGTTGGCATCACTCAGCCATCATTCTGTGCTAATACCTGCAATTGACAGCAAGTTCCAAAAGTCCATTAACAAACCCTGGTTCACATTTCTAATGACTGCTCACTTCAGCCACGTGTGTGCTCCTTTTTATTTGCTCTTCATGGAACAGATTGCTTTCTTACATAAATGTAAGTTGTTGCTTGTGTCTACCCATGATGGATATGGAAGGGGTGTTTATTCTTCCTTTTGCTACACATCATTCTGTTTGCAGTCCCTTCAGGCTCCTCACATGGTGGTGGGACTTTGATCCTCCCCCTACTGCAGACACCAGCTGGTCAAAGCAAAGACTGCAAAAGCTTCTAGGCTCAGTTGTTGGTGTATGCTCTGCAGATTTCCCCTTCCACATCCGCCAGCCCAACTGCAACTGTGCAGTGTAATCATAACTTTCTTCTCCTTTTGCTGGCAGGAGCAGGATAGCTTCCTCCTCTTCTTTGATGGTCAAAGTAGCCCACCTCTGCATCAGATCATCTTTCAAGTTCCTGTGTCTTTAATATATATGCCTAGAAATGCACATTGTATTATATTCCAACCTTTCCCCCCTTGGATTGGACATACCCCTCTCAAGACTGAATGTTCCCCTTAATGGATCCCAGTGCCATTGATGGATCATCATAAGCTCACTCTTTCCTTCTCTCTTTTCAGCATTTCCAGGTTTCTGTTCCTATCTTCCAGATAATTTTTGTTGCTACTTCCAAAATGTATTTTGCATTATTGAGTTTCATTTCCATTCAGTTCAGTCCTTTGGGTGTTCACGCACATTATCCTTTTCCTCCTCTGTGCCAATGTCTTTCAGCTTTGTAAAACACTTACATGGTTATGTGAACCTCAGGAGTTATTGAACAGAAGGACTTCTCCCAAGACTAGTCCTTGGGAAAAAAACACTAGGCATTCTTTTCCCATCTCCAGCCACATAATTCCTTTTCAACTTGAGGCATGGATCACCTCTCCTATGAGGAAAGGCTGAGAGAGTTGGGTTTGTTCAGCCTGGAAAAGAAAAGGCTTCGGGGTGACCAAATTGCAGCTTTCCAGTACCTGAAGGAGCCCACAGGAGAGCTGAAGAGGGGCTTTTTACAAGGGCGTGTAGTGACAGGACAAGGAGGAACGGCTTCAAACTGACAGAGTGCATTTAGATTAGAACTAAGGAAGAAATTCTTTCCTGTGAGGGTGGTGAGACACTGGAATGGGTTGCCCAGAGAGGCTGTAGATCCCTATCCCTGAAGTGTTCAAGGCCAGGTTGGATGGGGCCCTGAGAAACCTGGTCTAGTGGAAGGTGTCCCCAGCAGGGGGTTTGGGACTAGATGATCTTTAAGGTCCCTCCCAACCCAAACCAAACCATTCTGTGCATCAATGAAAGGGATGTTCACGTCCTGTGCTTATTCATCAGGACTTTCTGCAAAAACCTACCAGCCCCTTTTGCAGAGTGTAGCTGAGGCTCAGCTACTTTGACATAAAACTCAGGCTCCTGGGTTCAAACGCTGATGAATGCTAACTGCAGACCAGGTGTCTGTCTGTGACTTCCAGAAGCCAAAGCACGAGGGCTAAGCCCAAGTATAAAGTGGCACAACATGCAGCTGGAAACCAAAAAGAGAGATATGGTACAGAACATCCTGTGACACTCGTCCAAAGCCGCTTTTTGTGTCCGAAGTTAAAAGACAAATTTTTTAGCCCAGATGCAGTTACTACTGACTGGTTTTGCTCAAACAGATGTAACGTCTTTAACTGGAAATACCAACGTCTATTCACAGCTTCTGGTCACAGTAGCACACATAATTAGTAAACCCGAAGCCCATCCGCTTATTTTTTAAAACAACTCTCTTCCTGTTCAATATATGTACTATTTTCCTTTCTAATTTAAAGATCTGGTACACTGAAATCAGGGATCTAGCAATAAACTTGGTCAAGGGAGGAATTGTTTCTTCTTTTATCAAGTTACGAATGTATTAGAAATGCCAAAAAACAGATTCAAAACTACCACCAGGTAAAAATAGCTTGAATTAGAAAAGATTTTAGAAATATCCACAAGAGGTCACTGTTACCATTAGCAATAGCTGAAACAGAACTCGACACTTGGGAGCCAAGCATCCTTTCTCCCTTAGAGGAAACATAAGATCGTTCAGAATAAATATTCCCCCAATAGTATCTCTCTCATCTATCTTACAAAAAAACCCAAACATTGAGATAACAGTTTGTCATTCCTAAATTAGTCCTAAGAATCCTAGATTTTAAAGAAACTAAAACTATTCAACATTTTCCTTGTCAAAGAATGACCTCTGCTAATCAAGATATTTTATTGGAAGGATTTACAGGGATGTGCCCACGGTTTAGTTTATGGTTTCCCAGGGTACTACAGAAAAAAATATAAATAAATAAGCCTCAAAATTTTGTCTTTTTTAGGTTGGTAGAGGATGGCAATCTCCTACAGCTGGGGCCTATTCTTATCTTAAAAGACACGCAGACTGGGGAAAATGTGTGAAATTGCCAGCAGAAGTAAAAGCATCCATATTTTAATCTTACAATATCAGATCCATAAATTTCTTTAGGTTATATGAAATAGCAACCTGATATCCTGACAGTAAAATTTAATGTAAAAAAGGGACAGTTTTGAACTGGGACCTCCAGAATGCCAAATTTTCAGTCCCGTAGAAATACAGGGGCTGCCTGTAAATTCCACCATGCGAAACACAAGGGGAGACTAGAATCCATGTTATTCGAGCTTCTTCTTTTTCAACAAAATTGCTTTCTGTTACCTTGAAAGAATCACTGGAAAGCATCCTATTTGAATGATTATGACGCAGACAAAGGTGCCTTTCCTTTCTAGGTCCTCATATGAAATGGAAAAAGAAAGTAGGGAGGTCACCATAATGTGCTATAGACAGTAATTCATAGCAGCAGTGCTGCCTACTTAGCGTGATTGCTCCAAAGTATTCTGCTTTCCAATGGAGGCAGTCATTCCTCACAAAAACAGCAGTCTGCTTCCTCAGAGGGAAACAGGATGGAAAGGGCAGAGGGATATTACTTTAGGACAGATGCAGATCAAATGAAGCAGTGCTTTGACTCGGGCCTTCTGCCCAAATGACAGTGTAACTGCTGTGTTAATGGAAACCCTGGAGGTGGAATGAATATGGGCCTTTCTCTGGGCAGGCAGTCGCTGGACCAGAGTAATTCTATGCTGCGATTGAGGCGCAGATGACAAGAGACAAAAATAGGCTTTGCTTTTTTTTTCAGCATCAATTTTGAGCCTGCTTAAGTAAAACCTTCCATTCTGCTCCTTATTTGTCCTTAACCTCTGGCCAAGTTGGTCCAAGAGCCCTTCTAGTCAACACCTCTCCTGACCTTCTCTACCTGAGCAAATTTTCTATAATAACTGTTACAGAATACATCGTCTCCGAATAGTTGCTTGGGAGTAGTTCTCACTAGGTCATGTTAGTTGAAGAAAAGCCACCGTATTTCCAGAGGGCAGTGATTATTCATGAGAAATAATCTTTTCTCAGGAAAGCAAAGCCACCTGATGAGCCATTCTAGAGCAGCTATTGCAGCACGTTTGTTTTGGAGCAGCTATTCTGGTCTAAAAAGGCCAGAGGATTATCAGATCACCTGGGATTCTCAGGTGGCTGGGAGTGTGCAGTTGTGCACCTGTCTGCACAATTATGTGGGTATATTACATGGCCAGGCACTGAGAATTCTTAGCGGTGTGTGGCCCTTCTTGATCACAAAAGATGTGTTCTGTATGCAGGGGGAAATATTGGACAAATGTTGTAGTTTTTCACATCATAGAATCATAGAATTGGTAAGATTGGAAAAGACCTTTTAGTTCATCAAGTCAAACCATTACTCTTGTACCACCATGTTCACTACTAAGCCATGTCCCTGACTGCCATATCCACATGTTTTTTGAGTGCTTCCAGAGATGGTGATTCCACCACTTCCCTAGGCAGCCCATTCCAATGCCTGGCAAACCTTTTGGTGAAGAATTTTTTCCAAATATCCAATATTGCTTGACTGGCACAACCTGAGGTTGTTTCCTCTTGTCACTTGTTACTTGGGAGAAGAGACCAACCCCCACCTCAACACAGCCTCCTTTCAGGTGGTTGTAGAGAGCAATAAGGTCTCTCCCGAGCCTCATTTTCTCCAGGCAAAACACCCCCAGCTCCCTCAGCCACTCCTCACAGGGCTTGTGCTCCAGGCCCTTCACCAGATCCATTGTCCTTCTCTGGACCCACTCCAGCACCTCAATGTTCCTCTTGAATTGAAGGGCCCAGAACTGAACACAGAACTCAAGGTGAGGCCTCACCAGTTCCGAGTACAGGGGGACAATCCCTGCCCTGGTCCTTCTGGCCACACTATTGCTGGTACAGGCCAGGGTGCCATTGGCCTTCTTGGCCACCTGGGCACATGCTGGCTCATGTTCAGCAGCTGCTGACCAGAACCTCCAGGTCTTTGTCCACTTTCCAGCCACTCTTGCCCCCAGCCTGTATCACTGCCCGTGGTTGTTGTGACCCAAATGCAAGACCTGGCAATATATGGTTTGGACTATCTCATGGCTAGAACTGGATCCTCTCAACCTAGGATACAACATGTCATGAAAGAGGGGAAAAAGGAGATAGGTTGTTAGCAGGCAATGCATTAAATAGACCAAAATAATTCTCAGACAAGCCCTTTTCACATGACTGTGTAAAATAATTCAGGCAAAATCATTCGCATTAATGTCATGTCTCAACCTACGATGCTTTGGCCCTTGGCCAGAAAATTTAAGGCTGCCTTTGTGATTGAGGTGGACAACTTCAATTTCTCCTCAAGTGTCTTAGAATCTTTCAACCTCCCTTTTGACAAAGAACATTGGTATATCTTTCTCCTTTCCATAAAGCATTATTACAAACTGTGTCTACCACTATAATTACTTAACAGTGGCACGAAGTACAGCTTGTTTCTGAGCTTGCTTGTGAACAATTTTTACAGTTGATGGAAAGCACAGTAGCATCTGAGCAGGCATTGTAGAGGTAAATCCTGTGAGTGAGAAAGAAGGAGACATGGCTGCACAGAACAGAGCTGGAAATCTTTTTGTGGTGGTTTTCCTGCGGGAAGTGAAAAAATGATCTCTTGAAACACAATTAAGTGAAAGGCAAATGCTAAAATTGGTCCTTTGAAAAATGAATGTAGACCTTTCTAGGCCATCTGTTTCCTAAATCTGGGAGGCAATCCAGTCTGGAAGTGTGTTCCCAAACACCTTTCGTGATCAGCAAGGGGTTTCTCCCACCCAAAGCTGAATTTTTTTCCAGGGCAAGGTGCCCTGTAATGTTCCTGAGCTAATCGTATTTCCTTAGATGATAACTAAAGAACAGGAACTTGGGTGACTTTAATTTTCTGATTCAGCTATAGTTACTATAAGGAAGGGTAATCTGTGGGGTGCACTCAGATATACCTTGTGATTGAAATCCACATCTGTGACACAGCTTGATTCACACTCACTGAATATTAGAAAGGCAACATTCATGATAGTGATCAATACATGTGCTGCATATAACAATGGCAGTTCAGGTAATTAGGAAGGATGCCTAGAATGAAGCTGGCATCTGAAACCTGCAGGTTTCCCTTCAGAGAAAGGCATAAAGGAGTAAAGCAGGAGGAATTAGCACATTTGGCTTTCAAGCCCTGTGGAAAAAAATGCTCTTTGCCAGTGGCAGAGGCTCTATCAATCAGAGGAGGAAAAGGATGCTGCCTTTGAACCTCTTTGCTTTCTTACCTCACAGAGTTTTGGATCATATCAAATGAGGGACATTGGCAAAGATGTGTGTGCACACACAACAACAGCAGGTAAGGGCATTGTAGCCACCAGAAACAAAGGTTTCTTCATTCAACCCTTGTAATCCTTGGGCAGGGCTTTATTTAGATGTTTCTAATTACCACAGTATGTTTAAATAGATACCCAGAGTAATCAGCAGGGAGCAACAGCTCTCCTCACTGCCTGGCAGGGCTGATGATGACAAGGGTCATGTAATGGTTTAATATGATGCCACTTAATATCCTACTTAAGCAATGTAATTATGGGGTTTATTTGATAGAGCAAGAAGGTTTATCTCCTGCAGAAGGCATGAATGAGATTGCCAGATGCAGGTGCTGCTGCATTACAAGATTCATTTTTTATATTATATAGTTTTTACAGCCTTGTCCACTTGGGTGATTTTCATTTTCTAAATCCAACACAGTCTGTCTCTTCAGTCTGTCTCAGTGGTGCCCCTGTATAAATAAGCCACTTTCCTCTAGTAGTTGGCAGCTCTCATTACAAATATTTTCTGCCAGCTGCTCTTGGAAGATTTCTTTATTTTAGCTTTTCACCACAAAATGGAGATCTCAGACACTCATCCCATGTTTTAACATAGTATGCCTCAAAGGAAGTGATTCAGTCTTTGTATACAGTCTTGGCTGACAGCAAGTTTTCATGCAGAAACATAAAAAAGAGATTTATGTAACTAATATAACACTGAAAACAAACAAGCCCTCCAACCAAGTTCAAAGCACCAGGTTAATGCGTACTTTCTAAATAAATATGATGCTTTCAAGTTCGTCTAGACCTCATGATCAAAATCTTGAGATGCTGAAAAGAACTGAGGGGGAGGTGGGAGGGGGTCTGTGCTAATATTTCAGACCCTTTGGGGGTTTTCTGTAAGAATTCACAAATGTTGTGCTCTTGCCACCTCCTCTGAAGGACTGTAACAGGAGAGGAGGGTGCTTGTCATTGAGGGCAAGGGCAAGGCCCTCTGGGGAAGTGTACCCCCATCAGTGCAACACCGGCTCCTGCAAAACATACTGAAACAAATAATCTGACACCTGGAAGGGAGCAAGGAAGGAGTAGCTGCCAATGCAGACTTGTCAAGCCAGCCTTATTTCCTTATGTGACAGGGTGACAGATCTCACTGACAGAAGCAAATGCACGTCTGGTCACGGCGTCTCCCGCAGAGCGCTCACAGGCAAGTGCAGCAAGTGTGTGGTCCAGACAGATCTACGGCGTGGTGGGCACAAAACAGGCTGGAAAACATTACTCAGAGAGCAACAGTGATTAACTCATTATCAAAATGGAAGTTTTGATCAAGAAGGGCTCAGTGGGAGGCTGCTGTGGCCCTGTGATTGCTCAGAGTCTCGGGCAGTGCAGCCAGCGGTGCCGATGATGGACTGGAGGATGAGACTGGCGCATTTACAGGCAGCAGCAGGGAGTGAGCACCTCAGTGCTGCTGGGGGCAGGCTTCAAAAAGCTTGATGTATTTAAGATATGTCCTTCTAAAAAAAGAAAAAGAAATAAAATACGCACTTTAGCAGGAAAATATCCAAAGTACTAATAGCATATGCCAGAGAAGGATCAGCTCTGTAAATAAACAAATCTATAAGAAAAATTAAAAACTCTAGTGGATTGGTTGTTGAAGGTGGGTCTACTGTGTCATGCTGTAATAAAAAAGATAAATCTCATATTCCTACATGCACATAAGAACATGTAGAATAATGCTTTATATCTGTTCAGCCCTGGCATGGTCTCAGCTGAAATGCTGTGTTGAGTTTGGGGTACTGCACTTGAAGAAAGGTGAGACCCAAGAGGAAACAACTCAGAAGAGACCAATGGAAAAGGCAGAGCCAAGAAAGCAGGGCCTGTTTTCTGGATCTGAAAGACATGGGTTGGGTTTAGGCTGAGGAGAGATAGCTGATCTACCCTTCACGCCTCTCCTGGAGGAGACAACAACTGAACCAATGTCACAGCAAAGAAGGTGAGGTTTGACTAAATATAAGCCTCCCTTGCTGAGGCAGTGGCTATCAGGAGACACTGTCAGGCCTCATTACCAGCAGCTGAAGGAGAGCTGAGACAGGCATCTCTGTGGAGCAGCCCCCATGCAGCAGACATGAAGTGGCTTAGGGTGGTGGTAGATGACCCTTCAAGGAGGGCAGCCAGCTCTGCTGGAGTGACCCAGCTGCCGCCAGCACCCGTGCGTGGGTTTAGACATCCATAACTTTGCTGAGACTGGTGGTCAAGGTGGTTACCCTTCTTCCAGCTCTTAAACTCCACTTGCTCCCTCTGCTAAATGATGAGAAAAATAATTGAAATTGCTACTGAAAGGCATAAAGTTGTTCTTGGAACCTAGGAAGTATATGCAAGTGACCTTGATGTGCTGCCTGCCTGGCACGTGCCTGTGTATGCATGCTTCTACCCTGAGGTCAGTGTGACAATAACCTATGTTTGGGTCAGCACCTCTCTTCAAATTTCTGCGAGATTTATCCGTGTGTTACTCAAACAGCACAGTTACAACAAGGTGTTATTTTACAAGTGCTATTTAAAGCACTGAGTCTTCTGGAGAAACCAGCGGGTCGTGGGCTGTACGGAGTCCCGTGGTTTGAAATTCTCAAAGATATATAGGTATCTTGTGGTGAGCTGAAGTGCAGGGCACTAACATCTGACCTTTCTTTAAACAGGTAGTATCTTGCTTTGCTTCCTGTCCTCCATCTAGTCAGAGGACATGGCACATTCGCCAGATATCTTACGCTTTAAAAGAAAATGAAATTAAATGGAAATGAAAATCAATGAAAAGAGCCCGCCACCATTCTTACCTCAAGAAGAAACAGCTTTTTGTCCCTGGGGAGAACACAGGTTTGTGACAAACTAAGGGGAAGGACATCCCGCTCTGCCTGCCAGCTTTTGAAAGCCGTATCATGCCCTCTCAGCTGGCATGACCAAGGAAATGGCTCTCTTCGTGTCCACGGGGAATTAAGGCTGGCTGAAGGAACATAGGAAATCTGAAGTGATTCAGACAAGCATGACTCAGCCACCCTGTCACAGTGAGTTTATAATGCTGAGGAAGAAATTTACTCTTGAACATATTTTAATTGACATACCAGATAATATACACTGAAAGAATATCTTTCAAAATAAAAGATGACAGACTTTCAACATCTGGTCTAATTCCCTGCAACTATACTAGCAGATGTAAACTGTTATGTATTCCATTAGCAAATATCTTCCTTTATTTCCTTTTTCTAAGTATATGAATGCAGATGTATATATTTTTATTACAGCTATAATAATCTATCTTAATTTTATATATTCATGCTTGAATTCTGGATTTAAGCAAAAACTGCTCATGGTGCACAAAATTCTGCTCGTCGACATGGCAAGGAGTTTTGCTAATTACTTATGTGAGGCTAGGATTTTGCTCAATGAGATTATTCCTGTCTCAGGAATTTCGCTAAGCAGTATAAACTGTGAGTTGAGTCTGAAGCTGGAGTTGTGCTTATAGGCACCATAATTGCACCAGAAAAAAATCTGGGGGTTTTGTTGTTGTTGTTGAGCTTATTTGCATTTTTTTTTCTGGAGCTGATTGAATGAGGACTGCTTATGAGCCCTTATTTTGGCTGTCTCACGGTGATCAGAGAATGACAGAGTGGAAGAGCTGTGCCAGCTTCACTCACTGCACCCTATCCCATGAGCCCTCAGGCAGGTTTTGCGGGGATCCAAGAGGGGCTCCCAAGGCTCAGGCCAGAGAAGTAAAACCTGCCAAGCTGCTGGTTCAGCTGATTTTTAATTTAATTTTAATTTTTATTTATATTTTTTCCTGCCTGCAAGAGTTCTTCACAAAGAAGATTCCCAGCTTTGGCTGCCCTTAGACCTGCCAGCTTTCTGCTCTGGTGCACACCCCCTAACCTCTGTCAGTCCCAAAAGCTGACTTAGCACAGACTTACCATTTCTGGTTCCTTTTCATATGGGTAGCTCAGCTGGTAAATTCAGGGGGTAGTAACTTCCAGCAAAGCTGTAGTGACAAGTAATTGGGGCTGGTGACCTTAGCCACTGGAGCTGAACCAGCTGGGACAGGATGTGTCACATCCTGTGCCCCACTGCCCACTACAGCCAGTGTTAAAATTCCTGCTTTTATTGACCACACGGAATTGGTTTGGTAGGGCATTGCTCAAAGTGTCTAGCACAACATCTTCCCAGACAGTGTGTGTTAATGGAATGGGAGGGGGAAGCCAGCCTCCAAAACAGCAGTAGGCTGTCAACAGACACATCCTAGTGCTCATTCATCCAACATCAGCCTCTCCAAATATCTGACTTACAAAGTAAGCTTTGAAGCCAGCCTGGGAGGTAAAAATTGAAGGAGAGGAGAAATTTGCATCTTTTTGTGCATTCAGTCAAAACTGCTCCTGCAAAAACACATAAAAGCCCCTAAGCATTATGGATTTGTATATGTAGATTTAGTTCTTCAGCTGCTTTACAGTAAGACAGAGAAACCTGTCAACAGAAGCACTGTCACTATGTTCCATTACCACGTATTTATTTACATGACTATCAGAGACCAGCCACTTAAATAAATCATTGTTAGTGAAGTGGTCTACTTAAGGAATGTGTGGCCCATTCACCCATAAAACACTAATTATCACAGCAGCACCTCTCCAATGAATCACTGGTAATGAGACACCATTATGGAAAGTATCAATTTTCAGTGCAACTTAGCCACACTGTACATGGTCAAGTAATTGTACTGAAGTGCCTAACAAATAAAACTTTTCTATGAAAATACATCGCTCTCTGAGCAAAATCATTTCCCAAGAGGGCTTAGCAGGTTTTTTGTCATTTATATTAAGAGCAAATAACACCTTGGTCTGTGTGTTGCTTCTTGCTCTTTGGAAGCCTGGATAGGTCATTACTTACAACAAGAGGAAATCTGTCAAAACCTGTCACCCTCAGGTATGAGGTCACATTTGTATATCTATGCTTCCTGCCAGGAGGGAAGAAGATTCACAAGGCCTTTAAACAGAATAATGGAATAACAGAATGACAGAATGGGAAAATCTGGAAGGGACCGCAATGGGTCACCTGATCCAACCTCCTGCTCAAGCAGGGTCATCCCAGAGCACACAGCACAGGATTGCCCCAGATGGTTCTTGAATATCTTCAGCGAGGGGAAACTCCACAACCTCTCTGGGCAACCTGTGGCAGTGCTCGGTCACCCACACAGTGAAGAAGTTCTTCCTCATGTAATGTGATTTCACGATGTGGACATGCAATTGAAAATATTCTGTTTGATATTGCTGTCCACTTCTTGGTAGCATCTAGAGGCAGTGTATCCTTGTCATGAAGCAGACAAAACAGTTTTTTCAGATTTCCTGAATGTCATCATAAGATTCCCACAGGAGCATATTTCCATACACCGAGGGGCAGAAGCGGCAGTTTCATAGAGGTGTAAAATAGGGCAGGACTTTGGTTCATGGAAAAAAATCTGCTTTCGCTGAAAAGGAGATATCTATCTTGGATGTTCTGTGACTCAAGAGTCCCTTCTTTGCAGCAGATGCTCTACATCTCTGCCCTGACAGCCCACAACATTACAGAGAATCAGATCATTGCCAGAGCTCATTGAGACCTTCAGATTCATTTTAACGGAAGGAGGTGGTGCCTTTTGCTGCAAAGTGTCTAGAACAGCTAGAGGGAAATCTGCACAGCAGCATGCCTCCCTATCCTCCTTTGGAAGGAAAGCAAGCGAAAGGGCAAGTCGTGTCTGCGCTGGGCTCAGGAGGTGGCAGCCTCAGGCAGTGACAAGTTCTCAAAGCAGGTGCCTTGGCAGCGTGTCAGGTAACCTCTGCTGCGGCTGGCAGAGCTTTCCAGGCCATGGAAGCAGGCAGCGAGGGGAAAGGCAGTGCTTGTGCTAAGCCAGGGAGCTTTTTACACTGTGTGAGACCTCGGTGTCAGGATGAACAAAGCTGGGCAAAGGTACTGTTCTGCCAACAAATTCCAGAGGCTGGCTTCCTTCTAAGTACATCAGTGAGACAAAGCAGGTCCAGGCTGATAATCATGGTTAGCACTTACCATGGGGATCCAAATCAGAGAACATAACTATGGTTTTTCTCATTCTTGATCAATGTGCACACTGAAGGCCTGTTGTAAAAACTGTTCAATGATGAGCACGTGACCTCAGTCAATAGAAGGGATGAAATACTTCCTCCTGTCTCCTCCAGCTTCAGTGCCTGGTTTAATTCTGAACACATTCTTGCAGGGGTATGGATACAGACTTCTCCTGCATCCTCTGAGGACCACAGCTGCACACTCATACACATCACAGTTCCGCATGTCTCATGTATATAGACATATTTCCCTAAAAAAATCAATTTTCTGGGTTCCCTGTGGGCTCTCACTAGCTAGACAATTGTGCTCTCTTTTTGTATTTCCAAGAGCATCTCCTGGCGTCCGTGAGATGCATTTACACAACCATGCACTACTTTTATCTTACAACATCTACATGAAGTAGGTTATTTTGGAGGTTTCTTCTTGTGAGGGAGCCGCCTGTGATTTGGTTGGGAACAAGACAGCAGGGCATTTATATTCTTCCCTTTCCTTAAGCACCTATCTCTTCCTGATTCTCTTGTGTGAACTCAAATCTTCACTGCTGAATATCTTTTTGCTTTCTTCTCTGACACGTGACCGTGCCAAGGATACAGGTGTATCATAAGAGGATAGGTCTTTAGTACGTTCCAGTTGGAATGGGCACTTAGCGGGCATGCTGCCTGCTTCATGCCAGAACAGTACAGGCTTGTGAGTAGGATTTTATGGGGCCTGATTTATTACAGATCCATTTATCATGGATTCAAGCAGCTGGCATGAGGCTGGAGTGGTGGGTGCTTGTTCTCCAGCACACAGGGCCCTGTGGCTGCAGGCAAGGCAGACCCACAGCTCTCACCCAGGTCCTGTTCTTGGGTGCTGCCCTTACTGGCTGCTTAATTGCTCCTGCCAGTGTGTAATTCAAAACCACTGGTAGGCAGCTCTGGTTTTGGCAGGACAGGAGCCTCCTCTGATCCATGAAATACTTCTGGCTGTTGACTCCACGCATCAGGTTTCTCCCTGCAGACAGCTCAAGGCAGCAGCGGGTGTACACTCTGTGGGCTGGATTTTTTTGAACCTTCATTTCTCAAATAACTGCCCCTTGTCAAGCCTGGACCTGGTCCAGGGAACAAGACTTACCCCTACATTCTTGAAAAACATTATATATCTCTTTTTTTGAATTATACACCCAAGTGAGCTATAAACAGAGAGTAACTGCCATACACAAGAACAAAGGGTTTGCTTAGCAGTGATAAATAATAAATTGCCTGGGAAAAATGCGTCCTGTACCTCGGGTTTTATTTTGATTTGGTTTAGCACAATTTCCACAAAATTTTTGCAATCATGCTGCCATTATCTTTTCATGATGGAGGCCTTAGGAACTTGTCCAGCCCACAGCGAGAGCCCTTTATGTACCTACCAATGTGCTGGTTCACAGACAGACAGAGGAGGATGCTGATCTGAATAGCAATCAGATGCCAGCGTACACTGCCTCTCTACAAGAGCTGTGGACATTAATAATGTCTCTGGGGAGTGGCTGCAGCTGTAATAAAGAAAAGATATCTGCAGTGTTTGCACAGCTCTCTTCATTCATCCTGATATGTAGTGAAGTGTGATAATAAGGACTTTACAAAATCTGACTGTCAGTCTTGGGGGGATATTCATCATGGGGGGAAAAAGACACAAGAAACATTTGTTTCTGCTAAGCATAGTTGAAACACGGCAATATTCTTGAAAGTGACCCTGTTCTGTTTTGTGATTTTTGGGGGGTTTTTTTTTGGGGGGGGGAGGGGGAGGGCTGGTTATATTTTGACCATGAAACAAGGGTCACAACACAGTCATTTCTGAGCATAACCTAAGAGGTTTTGATTTGGAGCTCTGACTCTGGAAAAATGTTAAATCACAGGCCTGCATGCTCACTTTAATTCTCCATCCACAACTACAATTTTGATTAAAGCAAGTTCAGAAAAAATAATTGCTTTTCCTCTGAAAGTCCAGATATAACAACAGTTCAGTTACATGGTGAAAAACCAAAACTGGCTGTCTGGTAGTTTTGAAAATATTATAGACCAGTTCCTGTGAATGCAGCACGTCCTGAGTCAGGCTCTTTGTGCTTCCTCCAAGACATCAGGAGCTAAGCATGAGTCAGTATACACAGGGTAAGCATGGCGGACTTGCACTGGTGAATAACCTCCTGGGGCTTCAGGAGCTGCTCACCTTCACAGAGCAAAGCAATGCCTCAGGCACCTTCCCAAGAATCCCAGGGCCTGAACCTGGATGCAGTTCCCAGTGTTTCCCTCCCTGGGAGATGCCCACGAGTCAGGTCACAGACAGGCTCCAGGTCTCAGTGTTAAATCACACCTCATCAGGGCTAAGCAAACATGAGAGGAGACTCGAGGCACAGCAAGGCTGACTTTGCATTATGTTTACAATCTAGCATTTTTCTTTGATGGCTTTTAGGCACTTTTCATTTATAATGTTGCAGCAGCATACAATCATCTCCTTGCTCAAAAAATGAGGGAGAATTCAGGAACACCAAGACGAAAGTGATGTGCCAGCTCAGTGACTCACATCTCTGACTTGCACAGCAGGTCAGTCTGAGCCTCAGCAAAGAAGAGGGGATACATCTCTGCAGTGGCTGCCCAGCGAGACAGAGATGACAAGGTACCTCAAGGTGCTTGGAGCATAGTTTAGGGTGCTTCAACCTTGGTTTCAGAGCAAAATCACATTTCCACCAGCAATATTGGTGGGAACCATTAAGAGCCTGCAGCAACTCCATGGTCTATATCACAGGAGAGGTTTTGGTGTCAGTAAATGCAAGATGGGGAAGTACCTGTGGGTGACAGAAGTGCCACTTTGATTAAATGCAAGGAAACTTACATGAATACAAATGTAAATAGGCACAGTGTCAAAAAATGGAAAATCTAATGTCTCATAGCAGTGTTGCCAGGTCTTTTTACAAGCTTCTGGTTAATCAAGCTTTAAAAAAAATCTCAGTTGCTGGAGTCTTTTGATTGTGGAAGGATCTCATCTTCCACTTCAAATACCAGTTGGACTGCTAGTTCTTTTGGCTGAGTATAAATACCCTGAAATTATGACTTAGGGACTCAGAAACTAAAAGACAAATAAAAAGAACTCCACATTTATTGATTTTAAAACACTTCTGACTCTTAATTCAACTGACTCTTCAAAGGCCCACATTGCATTTTGTGAAGGCTTCAATTTCAGCTCATCTGAGTATCTTACCCAAGCTCAATGTAAGATTTTTCTCCACATAGCAAGTATATGACAGGCATAAGGGTAGGAGTAATCCCATATGCGCATATTAATGCATCCCTGCATTCTCTGAAGATATCAGGAATGTGGATGTCAAAAAAGAAAGTCCCTAAGTATAAAGATGTCAGTGGTTTCTTGTAGGGGTTGGTTGTTGGATTTTTTTTTTAGTTTATGACGAGCTAAGATGTAGCGCTGGACACATCCTCACTGCAAGTCCCCAGTCTGCCTTTGTGCTGCTTCAGGGGTAGTCTGGGGAAAGAAGAGCCTCACAAAACCACTTTGAGACAAAAACTGGTGCTCTCTGAAAACTGTGAGTGGCTCCACTGGCCAATGCTCCTGTCTGGATGGCAGCAGCGCTCCACCGCAAATGCTTTTCCTCACTGTCAACAGGCAGTTCAGAGAACAACATGATCCCTCGTCTGCTGGCTCATGTTTGAGTTGGTTCCAACTCCCAATTATCCAGGATTGGCTTAACTCAGAAAGTATGTCTGAAGCAGCAGTAACAGCAGCTGGGCAGCCATGCTGGAGGAGTCCTGTCAGTCGATGGTGTGCCTGTGTGCTGGGGGCTGTCTCCTGTATCCCTGTCAGAAACATCACCTTCCTCTCCACCACACAGAGGGATTTCAGAAGATGCCCAGCAAGGGTTGGGACAGCACAGGGGGGAGGATGTCTAAGGCGTGGCAAAGAGAGCTCTCAATGGGGCACCATTGGCAGGAAGAATTAATGAAAAGTGAGATACAAACCCATCCATCTTTGTCTCACAGTTTCCAGCCTCAGAGACAGTAACTGCTCTAGTGGCAAGAAAGGGTTTGCAGGATGTATGGCAGAACGGGTTTGCTTACACTTATTTTTTTTAGCGAGCGAAAGGGGAAAATGCAAAGTTTCAGAGTCCCCCTAAGTTCCGGTTAAATCCAAGCAGATCAGTGTGATCCAACCAAACATACCTGTGCCTGTGCCGGTCAGACAGTCACCTTTGTGCTTTCGCAGCAGAGCAGGCATCTGTCAATCCTCCAATATGTGCTTCAGGCCTGGCTTATATATGTCTAAGTGATTAATTAATCTCTGTGCAGCAACTGGAAAATGTAAAGTGCTACATAAAAGATAAGTATTACTATTACTAAATCTGTATTCGACGAGTGTGACTTGACATAAAGTGGCAGGTTTTATCTTACTCATTGCTACTATCTGAGAGAGGCCATTGACAGCAAATTTCTGCAGCATAATTTATTCCACAGACAGAGTGGGGTAAGTGGTGCACGCGAGCACCTTGCGCGGCGTGCGCTGCGTGGAGCGCTCTGCCGACGGAATACGTGATGGGGTTTTCACACATTGCTCCACTACCTGTGACTCAGAGCCCCAGGCGCGGGGGCATCAGATGGGTACGCCGTGCTCCCTCGGGAAATTTGGACTAATAAATCACTGGTGGCATATGGTGGCAGAGCCCCCAGCAAGGGGAGGAGGGTGGGGGTTTGCAGAGTGTGGCAGACTCTAATGGCAGAGGCGTGACTGGAAAGCAGCGACACCAGCGGGGTGCCGAAGGGGTATGGGAGAGGATGAAAGGAGATGGACAGCAGCTGACAGCGGGGATGGAGGGTGGTGGTCCTTAACCCTCTCCAGCTGGGCATTTCTTACAGTGCTCACTGGCCGGGTAGAAGCAGCAAGGGGGGTCAGGAAGGCGAGCTGGGAAGTAACACAACTGGTAAATACATATATGGATTTACGCCTCGTGCACTTGCAGAGAGCCTGGTGCTCTAGGGAGTTGATTCTGTCTATTCCCTCTGGGCCCTATGGTAACATAAATATTTAATATTAACCATAATAATAGTAAAGAGCTTTGAAAATGGAGAACCCTGTAGGCAGTTATTTTTATTAATAGTATGGGCTAGTTGTGACTTAATGGCTGCCAAATACTTTCAATTGATTTGAGTCTGAGAAGCCAACCTGAGCACATGATGAAGGCTAGCAGCTTAGCATGTCACTTAATTTCTTTGAATTTGGTTTTCATTAAAGAAAAATATGTGCTAGTGTTCCTGGCTTCTCTTTTGATTTTTTTCAACCTTTCATGCCTCTCAACATCTTTTTGCAAAATAATGAAGGAATCAGTCCTGGCGCTCGAGCACGGAGAAGCTGCTCACAAGAGCATGACCTCTGCCTTCGGCCCTTGACCTGGCTTTCTCAGTCTCTGTGGCCACAGCCCAACAGCATGCACATGTTTGACTGATGTAGTGTGTGCTGGAGGGTGTAAATCCACCTGGTTAGTGGTTCAAACCTCACTTTCTTAGTAACTCAGGTGACACAAGGCTCCGCTTGGATCAAGATCCCTCCCATAACAGATGCTGTCTTTTGTTTCAGCCTTCAGCCTAGCATTCCCTCTGGTCATTTCTGGTTTCCCAAAGTTGTATAGGAAGTGCCTCACTTTTAAAGGGGTTTAAGTTAATAAATGACAAATACAGCCACTGTCAGGTAATATGTCATAGCTTAAGGAAAAGAGAAAGGTCATGAGCAAACCTCAGACGCAAAATATGCGGTTTCCTTGAAAAGCCTCAAATGCACCAGGAGAAATTTTTCTTCTTGTGCCAAGCAAGGTTTCTGGATAAGTTCCCAAGCATCACTTTCTTGTGGATCTCTTGCAAAGTCCCCAGCCCTGCACTTAAAAAATTTAGCTGGCCTCTGAATTTGCAGGAGAAACAAAATTAAAGTAGCTGTAAGGGGAAGGGTAAAGAAGAGACCTCTGAGTTTCGGTTGAGTTTTTTTTTGATTCTTGTTGAAAGCTACCAAGGGTGTGAGGAAGTCCTTGCAAAAATGCAATGAGGACAGAGAGAGTGCCAAATGGAGGCAAATGCAGGGGAAGCGTGAGGAAGAAACAAATCTGGGCTGCCAGCATCAAACTGGTATGCTACTTCTCACCATATTCCACTTTTTTCCCCTCATGTTATCTTATTTGGCTATCATCCTAGTTTTCAGCAGCAATCCCACACAGGCAGGCAAAGCTGGTTATACCTGAGAAAACTGTAAAGTGATTTTGTGCAATCCCAAGTTAGCTGATGCACCAAAAAGAACGGCATGTGGTGAATATGGTGACCTGGAGTCACTCTAGGGCCTTCAGTGAAGAGCACAGAAAAGATGCTAGTTTAACTTGGTGAAGGTCAAAAGAAAAACAGGACCTTAAGCAGAACCTAATCAATTATCTCATTCTTCAAGATTTTGGACACGATCCTGAAGTTCGTGACAGGATTTAATACAAAACTCACTGACTGCATTTAGTTTTAGGTGAAACTTGTGCTATAAGTCTCTCATTCTCTTGGGAGATGTGACTTCAAGCTTTTCAACCACTGAGGTAGACTGTTGTACCCAGGTGGAGCTACACTTGGCCAGGGAACTTCTTTAGCAGGAGATGGGGTAATGCAAGATGGAAAGCAAGAATAAAAGTCTGAATGAGGAGAAGATGGAGAAATTGGACAACTTCTTTTGTTGGGCATCTGTTCCCAACCCTGGTGGCAAAATTCCTGTCTCGACCCCTTTTCCCTCCTATCTACAACATGTCCACTTGTCCAGTGCTGAGGGGGCTCACAGGCGGTTTGCTGTCCTTGGTAGCCTCCTGCCTGTGCCCATGCCTGCAGCTCATTGCTGCCAGCACTGCCTCCTGTGATGGGGCAGGGGGGAAAAGCCAAACTCTGCCTGCAAGCAGCTTACTTGTTCCACAGCCCTGCAACTTTGTGTCTCTTCAGATGCTTCTCAGGTATGCACACAGGGGTGAGATTTTTAGCTGTCTTAGCATCCCAGAAGATGTTTGGGTTGTGGGGTTTTTTTTATTATTATTTCAGAAAATTATTTTTCCACTTCTTATTTCATTGTTTTATAGCCAGTCTCTGCAAGTACATCACTAGCTCTCCATTTGCAATGGACTGTGGGTGCTGTAGAGTTATTTGATTGAGTATCAAACCCTGCAATACAAAATTATTGAGTAGTCTTGTTATTGAAATAACCCTTTGGTGTCTCTTATATTTCAATACTGGACCTCTTCCATTTATTTCTGTATAGTCCTGCATTTGGAAGTAATTTGGATCTTGGAACAGCAACCTGAAATTATTGGCTGGCCTTGTGTATAATGTAATGAGTGCTAGACATTTATAAGCTTAGCAAGTTTGTCAGGAGAATATCAGCTTCCGCTCCTCACCCTATTACCAAAGGTGTTCTGGCTGACCCTACAGTTGCCCCAGAGTTTTAGTCATCTGGAAGTTTTGGCTTGAAAATCAATACAAGTTTCAATGATGTTCATATATTTTCAGCCATAGTAGAAATCAGTGGTTTATGCATCCATCTGATCCTGGAAGCAATGTTATCTGATAGCTGAGAGAGCAGACAGGAGCTGGGCTGGCTTGGGCATGCTCTGCTGAAATGGATTGTGAGACCTTGAATAAAGCATTTAATTTTTGTTTTTCTTTTGTGGTCTGTAAAGTGTGTGTGTGCATGTGTGTGTGAAGAGGATGGAGGAAGGAAGCAGGGAGAAAAATTTCATCTTGAGAAGTTTCATTATTTTGCACAAAACTCTATATGGGATGTAGTTACACACACAGCAAATAGATGCTGCTATAATAGACACTTGAAAGAGGGTCTGTCTAGAGGTGGAGCTTTGCACCACTCTTGAAGAACTTTCTGATGGCAGATGAGAGAGGCAGGAATCTGTACTAATCCATGCTGCACAGAAGTGCACAAATTCTTATAAAAAAGTTAAGAGAAGCTATGCCACGTGCTCAAATGCCCACTGACGACCATGTAGCTGAAGGATTTAAGCAGGACATCTTGCTCTAGCTGAGATGCTTCCAGTAATTTAGTGTGCATACATTACTTGGACACCACTTATTTAAAAAAAAAGAAAAGTAAACAAATGCATGAAAAATATGATAATTGGTTCACTTCTCTAGTGTGGTCTATTCAAACTAAAGAGATGTGCCTCACTTTCCAGAGAAATCATCGCTCCTCGTTCTCTCAGTTTGAAAGGTACTTTGAACATACAGCCAAGCCACTTTATGTAGAAATGTTATCAGTGAAACAGATTGGACAGTGTTTTGTTATCATTCTCTAAATATGCAATAGTCATTGACCTACAAGTACAACAGCAATTGCCTCAATAAGGTTTTTCAGTGGTGTAGATAAACACTTGCAAGTGAAGAGCTGGCTTCCACGCTGGGTTCTGTTTCATTTCCTGGACAGATGATGGCATTGCAGTCCTGCTGTATTCTGCAAACCCAGCCAAGGTACTCCCAGAGAGAGATCTTGATTTGATTGTGCTATGCACGCTTTAGCAGCTTAAGATTTTGCCTTTTGCTTTTCATGTCTTCAATGAAACAGATGAATGCTATAATAGCAGTACTTTCTAAAAGGAAGACATGAAATTCCTACATTTATAATAAAAAAGTGTTACCAACCTCATTGTAATTCAGACTTGAACTGTTCACCCTGTGCACGTCCAGAAACTCATTCTCTAATACTAGATGCAATGATCTCTGGAGGGAAGTTTTCCATCTGTTTCCTTATGATGTTAAGCTGTTAGTGCTGTTCATTATTTATTACATCTACTGGAGTATGTTAAGCTATGATTTTCTTCTTGTCTGGTATTAAGAATTTGACTTGGTTAGTGTAAAAAAAACCCCTAGGATTTGCATATTACACATTGATATTTAGTGTATTTGGGGGGGCGGGGGGAAGGTAGGGGGCTGTAATTGCTCCCAAGCTGCTTTTGTGCTAGCAGATAATTTATATTTAATTCAGCAATACAGAGCTAAATTAACCACTTTAAATGGAGATAAATATAGATGTGCTATATATAGGTGGAATCTGCCACCCATACTCAGATTAAGGAGCGTTATCTCTGCTTGAGTTCAGTAGGACTACTGCAGGGTAAGATGCTTCTCATTATGAGCAAGGTAGGCAAAATTGGGCCCATCATAAATACGTATGAGTATATATTTCACCTATATGAATGAACGTGAGAGAGTGTGATTTATAAAATATGAGCATGCAGTTACCAATGTGCACATTAAGCAAAAGCTCACAGGAATATGGTCTGTTCTCTGTATTTTCACATCTTCTATTACAGGAAGGTGTGGCAGACTTTGGTTATTATGTTGTTCTATGCTGAATAAATGATTCATAATAAATAATTCTCTCTTCAGGTTGAGGAATGGTTCAGCCTGATTCTCCATTTCTTCACAGATATTATTACCTATTTCTGCAGGTAGATTTCTCATTGAGTTTATCCTATTTTGTCACTGGTTCCATTAAGTGCTAACAACAGTTTAGGTGTCCCAACATAGCTGGAAGGGATAGTGTTTGTGTTATTATTTGTGTCAGGATCAGCTCTTTACATCCAGTATCTTGCTCACAGAAATATCTTTGAAGATGTACAGAAATTAGATCAGTATCTTATTACACTGTAATTAAAGTATCAATTCAGGCTGTGAAACACTATCTAGATCAACCATTTGGGTTACTCTTAACAATACTGGTTCTCTTGGAACAAATATATGTGTTTCCAAACTGCATAATGGGAAGTTTTTGCATATCATTCTCATGTAGTGTCTTTTGATGTGATGGAGAATTGTAGATGAACTGAAATGTTCGTTTTCCTGTCATGTAGCTGGTTCTTTATCATAATATAGATGTTATTAAGATAAAATCTATCTCTCCATATTGTAGTATTGTAAAACTCAGAATTAGAAATGCTTTATCATTTCTGAAGAACAAAGACTATGACTACTTTAAGCAATATCAAAGTCAGACTACCTGTATCAGGGGGGAGCATGAAGGAAAGCACCAATATTTGCAAAGAATAAGTTAACTCTTGTCAGACTTAACACAGGATGTTTGCCATTACCAGGCAGAATAATCACCAAATGATAAAACAAATAAGCTTTCCTAGTGCTTTTTTTAAAGTGGTAGCAGAAAACACCTACCTGGGAACAAGATTGCTTGATTATGCATCTGCTCTTTGGACTGCCAAGTCAGATTCTTATGTGGAGTAAATCAACACTGCTTTGGCATGCCAGTGGAGCTACACTTAAATATAAAGGTCCTATTAAGGTGTTCTGAGCACTGGAAAAATTCTTGGGTTTGCATTCATTGAAGATCACTTCTATTGTATCAAACTCATCGGAGTGACTTTGGAGAGAAAGTTTGCATGCAGTCATTGAGAGATTGCAATCTATCTTCTCACTGTGACATCACCCAGTGAATTTTCCAAAAAGGACCTAGAAAAGTGTGGTTAATCACCATACAGCCATAAGGCTCTCCTGTAGTCCTCAAAACCTACCCTCTGTGCTGAGGATCCGGAGATGACCTTTGAAACATGTCTCTTACAAAGACCAGTTACCCTCCCCAGTTTCCTGACAGTTTTAAATGGAAGTTGTGGTTCTACACGAACACCACTGGTATCCCTCCTTGCACGTGTTATGGCCTTACTGCACTGTTATTCTGCAAGAGGCATGTTTGGTCCACCAAGCCAGTTAGCCTGTAGTGGTGCAGTTGTCTTCTTCAGTCATCCTTCCACCATAGCTATTTTCTCTCAAAGCTGGACACATTCTCTAGTCTGGGTGTTACCACACCCTTCCAAGAGTTGTCAGACCACCAATAGATGCTCTGAGGTTGTGTTTCTCCATGCTGTCAGGTGACTATATCAATGGATAGTCATATGTGATTGTCTGAGTAGTGTTTGGAGGTGGTTCAGACATCTCTGGGTCAGACATTTCTGGTGTCCAGGCACTCAGGCAACAGCAATGTTCATGTAATTTCAATCATGGCCAGTTTCTGGATGCCTTACAATTAACCCTTTGTATCAAAGTGTATCAGGTTCTAGTTAAAATGTTTTTCAGTTTTGTTTTCTTTATATTTTGATAGCCAGTTAAACAGACAAACGCGAGAAATAATTAGAATAGCTCAGATTTTACAGTATGGTTTGTAAGCTTCTCTTTCTTCACAGAAGTACATCTGTTGAACCTCACAGAGTTTACCTGAAAACCTTTTAACACATTTGATGTCAGGAAATGTACAAAAGTGTGGAGGCTGCTTCCCTGCTGCTAACAGATTTATAACATAACCTATGGCAATTGCTGCATGTTGTCCTGTATTGAAATGGATATGAATCAATGTGGACTAACCACAAATTAAATAATTTTGGTATTGGTTTGGAAGGATTCTTAACTACCAATATAGTTTTTAATTCTTTTTTACAGTTAGTTCTTCAATATTTTAAGTTCATCCCAAACATTAACTCCCAGAGTCATGGACTCTTGTAAAAACCCACATGACAGTCAAAAAAAGAGAGAGGGCGAGAAAAAGAACAGGAGAGAGAATTCTAGCACTTACTATTTCAGGAGTAAGTTGAATGTATAATTCAAAAGGTCCCAAAACAAGTAGATGGAGTCGTTAATGGAGTCAAAAAAAAATAAGATTTCTGACTCTTGAAGTTTGCAATGCTTCAGGGTATACCACTAGGGGACTACACCATTAGATTATTAGGGGACATACCATTTGGGATCAGGCCCAGACGGTATGGGTTTAGGAAAAGTACATCCTGCTTAACCAACCTGACCTCCTCTTATGACTAGGTGACCCACTTAGCGGATGAGGGAAAGGCTGTGGATGTAGACTACCCAGACTTCAGCAGAGCCACTGATACTGCTGTCCCAGAGAGGCTGGCAGCCCATGGCCTCTTCGTGTTCTCTTCGCTATGGTAAAAACTAGCTGGATGGCCAGGTCCAGAGAGCAGTGGGGAATTGTGTTAAATCCAGGTGGCATCCGGTCACTAGTGGGGTTCTCCAAGGCTCATTATTGGTGACAGTCCTGTTTAACATCTTTATTGACGATGGGGCTGGTGGGAACAGCTCCACCCTCAGAAAGTTCACAGATGAAAGTTCACAGTAAGTTGGGCAGGACTGTGGATATGCTGAAGGGCGGGAAGGCTCTGCAGAGGGATTGGGACAGGCTGGATCGATGGGCTGAGGCCAGTTGTATGAGGTGCAGTAAGGCAAAGTGATAGGTCTTGACCTTAGGTCACAGCAACCCCAGGCAGTGCTACCAGCTGGGGACAGAGCGGCTGGAAAGCTGCCCAGTGCAAAAGGATCTGGGAGTGCTGGTTGGCAGTGGCTGCTGAACATGAGCCAGCATGTGCCCAGGTGGCCACAAAGGCCAACAGCACCCTGGCCTGTACCAGCAACAGTGGGGCCAGCAGGACCAGGGCAGGGATTGTCCCCCTGTACTCAGCACTGCTGAGGCCTCACCTTGAGTTCTGTGTTCAGTTCTGGGCCCTTCACTGTAAGAAAAACACTGAGGTGCTGCAGCATGTCCAGAGAAGGGCAGTGGAGCTGGTGGAGGAGCTGGAACACAAGTCCTGTGAGGAGCAGCTGAGGGACCTGGGATTGTTTAGCCTGGAGAAAAGGAAGCTCAGATGGGACCTTATTGCTCTCTACAACCACCTGAAAGGAGGTTGTGGCCAGGTGGGGGTTGGTCTCTTCTCCCAGGCATTTCCATTTCTTCAAAAAGACATCTGGAAAGACAGAAATGAAAAGCCTGAAAACTGAGACCCCTAACCCACCCTTCTCTCCTGTTGTCTTCTAGGCAGAGAGCATGGCAGAGCACAAACACCAGCTCTGCTCAGGCAAAAACGTCTGATAACTCACAAAATTATGTGAGAAACATGAATGACCTCTGCAAGTACTCCAGAGCCTCTCAGAAAAGTACACTGTAAGAACTAATAGTGGTGGATTTGCCAGCTATATATTCATGCATATATAAAAAGGTTTATCTATTTTATCTACTTAAATATGCTTTTAGTAGGTGGATTGCACAATCATAACAGTAACACTCTGAAACCCACAACTAACATGGCACTTACATTCTAAATCCTTACTTTCAGTCACTTACAACTTTCTGAGGAAAGTAGCTTTCACATTGATTTATCATTCTCCAGCTGGGACCAGACACAATCATTTTGCCAACGAAAGGGAAGTTTTATTAACATCCATTCAGCCACTTAGCCAATTTGGAGTCGTCTGACTGAGAAAAAGCCTTTTTCCCTTTTAAATCCAGCACATAAATTCTGAGGGCTGAGATAACTCCAGACTTGTTTGGTTTAAAAAAAAAAAACCAGCAAACTCAAACCAATTTCACCTGGCTTGAGTAGAGTCTTCATCTGTCCCCTTTCTTAAGAAGAAATAACAAACTTAAAAATAACAAAATAGCATTGTGTGTGGCCATGCTCACTCATCTGTGTGTGTGCATATGTGAGTGAATACATGGACCAGTTTCAAAACCAAAGTGCCACAGGCAAAATCTTCAACATGAGTCCCAGGTACTGAAAGAGTCAAAAACAAGTGCCAGTCTTTAATCTTCTCCTCTAAACTGCCCACACAGAGAAAGTGCTTAAGTCTGCGCTAAACTGGAGTCCTGATAACTTAAAAGAAAGGAGATATTAATTACGGAGGTTGACAAATCTCCTTAGCTTTTCGACTGTTACCTGCACAGTGGTTGATAAAATGTTCAAGCTAATGGTATAAAGAAGTCAAATAATGATATTGCAGACTTAGAGGTTTATCCTGGGATTAATAAATTGCAGGAGTCCACACTGAGTTGTGTTTGAAGGGATAGAAGCTGGATCCTTGAAAACAGATGGCCTTCCTTGTCAAAGTAGTCTTGATCTTGTCTAATCTTAAAAGCTAAGCAGTCTTGGGTCGGAAGGATCCACCAGAGAATATCTGACGCTCTAGGTTGTTACTTCTAGAGCAGGAATTGCTGCTCATAATTTGATAAGAAATACTTAATGATAATTTTGTGAAAATAAATAATAAATGCGAAAATTATAGCTTGATTTTATGGTTTTTGTAGTATTCCCAGTAGCATATTGCTAGAAATTTTCTGTGTTCTCAGGATGACAGGAATTTAATACAAGCTTCTTTTACCCTAATATATGATGCTTTGTTCAAATGGGAAAATATTAACAGCCTGTTGCTGTGACCCGCAGCATGAATTTGAGAAAGACTGTTCGTGAACTAGAGAAAATTAAAAATTCCTGAAAACCCTAGATCCCCTGTATTTACAGTATTTGTTGTTTCATGAGCATTTTTGGCTGCAGATTGGTTGGTTGGTTGTTTGGATTTTAATTGCATTGAATGTGATTTTCTTGCAGATTTTCTTAAAAATTGATGCTGTTAACACTCTACATGGCCTCAGAACACTAGAGCATGACAATTCAATCCCGATCACTTAGCTTCTATTCATGGAATAGTCCAGTTTGAAGTTACCTCTTGGTACTCTTGACAGAGCTGAGTATGGCCCCAGGAGGCTGCAAGGCTCTGCAAAGCCCATTTCGAGCATGCCAAGGAAGTTGACAGGAGGTCAGGTTCCACCTCTGGCTCCCAAACCATTCTTGGGAGGGCAGGCTGCTGCCAGACAAAATGCCATGCACTCATGTTTAGGAACCCAATGATTCAGCTTGTGAGGAGCAAATTCCCATCTTGCCATGTTGGATTTGCTTCTGTGGGAAAGCGGCAGGTACTGAGCCAGTGTTACTTGATTTTCTAAAAGCTGGGATCAGTAAAGATTTTGCCTTTGGCTTTGCTGAGAGCAGCATGAAGCCCTGGGGCAACAGGGGAGCATTTATAGGTGACCGCTGAAGCTGGCAAACACTGGTATTCAAGGCTGATCAGATTAATTAGTCTGTCAGCATGGAAGGATCTGGTTTATAGCCACTTGACTATTTGTTATGGGGCTTTTTCTCTGAGCACCGTTAACCAAATACAAATGCTTGAAAATTGCACTATTCATTAATCAAGTGAATATGGAGAGAGTAATTGTCACTTTCTTAAAATGCAACAATTCAAAATGCTTTATATAAGCATCTAGGATTAGAAAAATGCTGTTCTTTTCTGGTAATTTATTTTATATTGTACTGTATGATAGTCAGTGTGGTAAAGACCTATATCAATTACAGCATTTCATTACACAGTAGCACAAAACATAATGTTGTATAATAGTTTGCTTGCTTGAGAATAGGCAACTCTATCTCAGACAGTAAAACCCCCCTCAGAAATCCACAGTTAAATTACATCAAACATCTCATACTGTTGCAATCAAAAAGAGCATTTTTATAAAATCCAATTGAGCAAAATTAATTACTTCTACATAAGCCAGGTTTCAACAACAGAAAATTTTACAGCCAAGCTAAAATTTTGTGAATGATTATTTTATGCATGTCATAGAATTTCTGATGACAAAAGGAAACTGTTATCTTATAGTAGTTTCATACTGAACTCTTGAAAAAGACAGGCTTACAAGCAGGGATATTATACAAGTATTTACATAAATGCAATTCCAGACCTCCCAAGTACATAAGTGCAGATAGACACTCATGCACAACACACAACTCTGTGCGATCACTTTCCCATTGACTGTACTGTCCCTCATAACCCATATGCCCCACAATATCAGTTCAAAGGTTTTCTAGGAATTGTGAGTCTCTGCAGATGGTGATGGCATTATTCTAGATAGTAGTCACTTGCAAGACCTCATACTTGACTTATATGTGCCTTTATTTTTGTATTTTTCTAGCTATAACAGAAGCAGGTTTTGCTAAACGTCATCATTCTTGAAAATCATTGGATCTGTTGCCAAAGGTAATGTGGATTCATTTTGTAATTTGATATGATGAGATAAATGGGCAAACAATAAACTAGTAAAAAACACAAAATATTCTCCAATACAGAATGTCCTAAAACTATAGTTCATCTAGGTTTCTGTTATAGAAATACTTTAACAAGTTTTACACAAACTACTAGATAAGAAAAGTGAGTAAGGAAAATTGCACATTTATTGGAGTAGAAAAGCCAGTATTGGAATATCAAAAATATTCCTCAAAAATAAAACCTTTAGTGATACCCTGAATTTTCATCTTTATGGCAATACTCAGTAATATGGACCAGCCGCAGTTATGACCAGGTACTAAATTTTCATCTGGTTACATGGCCAATTTATAAAGAAAATGTTTAATAATAAAATGTTCACATCTGCTCTGCGTATAAAATAAGACAACAGTCTTTGCAGGAGCCACAAGAAAAAACAAATCATAGCTGTGTGTTTTGCCTCAAAGCAGAAAGGCAGGTGACCCTGCTGCTTCTGAGAAGAGCTGTGACTGTAGCACTTCATATTTCTACAGCACTCTTCACATCACAATTTCAAGGGGGAAAAAAAGCCCTGCTTAATGTATCCTCCCCTTGGGTACTAAGTCTTGTTGTCCCTATTTATGTCTGAGGAAATTTTTTAGTGCTCACCGGAAAGTTTAAACTCCTTTGTTTTTTGGGAACCTGGCTCAAGCTGGATCAGCCCTTATGTTCTGAGGCTTCAAAGTGACTCCACCCCCTTCTATGCATGGGAAACGGCAAGTGAAGTACTCCTAAAATCCAGTTTTCATGAACGAAGATAAAACTAAGGAAAATTCCATCTCTAGTCAAGTACTAGACACAACAAGTAGTGAAAAGAAATACACTGAACCTCCCTTTTTTTAAATTAATTTTTGAGACTTTCTATCCAGTGCATTGTTTGTTCACTTTGGAGACTGGTGGGAAAGGATTTCAGAAAGTATTCCAGACATTTATTGGTCCATAAACCTTTCCATGAGACCAGAACAAGCCCCAGCTCACTGAGGCAGCAGCATCAAGTCTTGCCAGAAAGAAGAATATGAGGAGGAGGGTGAAGGAGAGAGAGAAATGAGTAGTCTGAGGGAGCAGGTAAGTTCATCAGCCTGAGCTGAGCTACCCAGAGGCTGCTACAAGCACTGTGTGGTACAGCATCAACAACTGCATTTGCTGCTTCCCCAAAGGCAGACCTTGATATACTCGTTTGTGTATTGGTGAAGAAGTCAAATATTAAAATTGACACACTGTAAGAGGGTTTTCTCAACTGTACTGAATCAAAGGGAAAAAAACCTGGAAGATTTGTCAGGTTGAATAAACCAGTAGGATAACGGGAGCAAAGTGATAAAGACTTAAATCCAAGCTACAGAAACAAGCATGAAAACACTTTTTTTTTTAAAGTAAATGGGGTGTTGGGTCAGCCAGCTAGTGTGTCTGAACTATGCTTTTGAATGAATGTGAGATCTTACAAAAACAGCTTCCCTGATGGAAAAACAGAGGAAAAAGCTGTTGCACTTTCTAATGCAAAACAACTTTGAATGGTAACACCAGTATTGGCATTTTCATTTGATCATAGTTCAATGCAGGTGCTTCTCCTTTTCTAAAAATATTTGATGCAAAAGAGTATAATAAATGTTTTGAAAATCGGATCTGTACCCAAACAAGACTATTCCAAAGCATATGCAGCATTGGAAAAACATGCCTGAATTTGAATAATCATCCCATCAAATAGAATCTCGTATTGTTTACTTACTTTAGAAGGGGAAACACATATATATAGAGAGAGAGATAGAGAGAGAGATTTCAGTCTGTTGTATATGTAACAATTAATCTCATTTTTATATCTATATATGTATGCACCATTATAAAATGAAAATATGTATTACCTTCCTTAGTTAATGGATTAATTTTTAAATTTCAACTGGAAGCACCAAAACATTTTCTGTATCTTTGGAAGTAATTTACCAAACAGTAGTAAAGAGTAGCATAGAATAGTTACATTTTCATAGTCTCTTTCTGTGCCTTGCTACCTTATAGATTAATTGTTTTCCAACACTTTCACAAGAATTGTAACTGTCAAGATTAAACTTCCAGAAAAGTCAGTGAAAAAGATTATTTCAATGGGAGAAAGTCACTGCAATTTCAAAAAAACCCGAAAAATCCAAACCAAAACAACAAACTGTCAAATCCCAAATATTTCAGAACCTTGCAAAACTTTTATTTATCTTTATTTTTCATGGAATTTTACTGTAGCTCTTTGAGATGTAAATTTGGCCTGATGACTCTCTTCTTTGGCTAATTATCACTGGCTTCACCATTCTGCTTCAAGATTATAATTGGCTCAACTTGTACAATGAACTCTTCTTTTAATTACTTGACTTCATCAAAACCCCTCTGTACTTAGGATTGTTTTTCCTTGCTAAAGAGATAAACAAGTTTGGGAATGCGTTCCAATGAACCCTTTAAGTGGGTTCACACCCTAAAATACTTGAAGAGCCCCATGGGCTTCTCCTGTCGAGGTTATATTTATCAACACTGTGATATTTAAATACTAAACAAATTTATTTCATAATTTTGCTTTCCCTTTCCATCTTTCCTACCGACCTTCTTCTCCTTCCCCTCACACATAGAATGATAGAATCATTTAGGTTGGAAAAGACACCTAAGATCACTGTTCATAGTACTATGTCTGTTCACAGACTGCAAAACAGTCTATAAGTCAATGCAATATCCAACATGTTTGTAGAAGTTATTATGGAGCCACGGCTTGGTTTGCTAGGGCTTCCTGTGCTTTACCAGAGGCAATCTCAATCCAATGGAGCATGTTGTTTGGAAAGCAGCTGAATTCATGTGATAGTCTTAGGGGAGACACTGCAGGTGTAGGGCTCATGGTGTACCATGCAAGGAAAGATCATAGCGAGACCTTCGCTGCCTTTTTCTGCACCTCTCTAACATGGCTGGGAAAAGTGGTAAAGCTTCCAGTCTCTCTCAAGATCCCTGAGACCTTTGCTCACCTATTCCAGTGTTCAACAGAGGGAATCCATTTTCTCTGTGATCCCCACATTTGTTAGATTTGAGGTTGTTCTGGTACCTCTGAATTCTGCCAATTTTGGCCAGCCACTGAGATCCGGGCCAGCACAGGTCTCAAATGCTGTGCAATACTTTGAGCTGAGGTTAAGATAAGCTGGTGCTGTGACAAGACAGGCTCCTCTAGGCCCAGTTTTGCTTGTGGTACTCAAAGAAGCAACAATAATGAAGGAGATCTGACACAGAATGTATCTCCATAGGTGTTGAGGCACCTTTATATGCTACTGCTTTCGTAGTGTTCCCTGGAGTTATTATTGGTTCCACCTACACTAATTCACTCTCACAGAGCCTGACTTAGAAAAGAACTAGTGCATATTTCATCTGACAGTAACCTAAAAATTAACAAAAATGAGTGAAAAATAGCTGAAGAGGTTATTTTATAATGTCTACTTTCAAGAGGAAAAGGAAATTCCACTGTTTTTTTTCTTTTAGATACCTATGGTATTTTGTCAGGTGTAAGTCTCAAATCTGTTCATTGAATAAAAAGGTATACTTTTAAAAAAAGAATACTGCAGTACCTGGGCACAAAATTTGCAGAGTGAAACAACCACATCCAGCAGTCTTTACTTGGTCCTGATACAAAGGTCCTTGTTAAAATGTCAGTAGGGTGATGTTAAAAGAACCAACTGAGGGACTAGGTCAAGTTAAGGTATTTTGGCATCCACAAAGTAGAACAGTACTCTAAAAGCTCAAAAAGGGCTGTTGAAGCTTAACAACCAGCAAGATGTTGTGTAGGTGTGTTTGTGAAAGAGAGAAGCATGCAAGAAAGTGTCCAAGGAAGATGCTTGCCTGGAATTGGAAGCAGATTTAAAACCGTGTGGGGCTGACAGACTCAGCAGGATCTCAGTAATCTTAATAAGCCTGGAAAAATACTTGCCACACTTATCAAGCCAAATTGACCCCCATTAACTCCTGTTTTCTCCTTTTGTACACTTTTAAGATCTAAGTTTTTCACTCTCACTTCACTGTTAGGATGGAGACATGCTTTATGACACCGAAAATTCTCAGCAGTGGCTATAGCACACTTCTTTTCTCTGGCTGAACAGACTGGTCACAACCTTGCTGCCTATCCACAACGGGTGAAGATAGATTATGTCTGCTGTAGAAAAATCAAACCATGATCAAAGCACTTTATTGATTTTTTAACAGTACCTGATTAACCACCAATGAGTGAACAATACTTTAGGGATCAATACCAGTGCTACAACAGATAAACCACAGCACTAGACTCTCCCATATATGACATAGCATTTACATGACTTCAAGCACACCAGCAGCACCTTTGAAACCAAGTCTATTGCTACACCAAGACCACATAGAGCTGCTTTTCCACATGATTTGCTTTTAGCTCATAAAGATGAATCACTTTCTGGAAGAGTTATAACCTTGTGGTAAGTCAATCCAGAGTTACGAAGGTATGCAGAGATGCTTAGAAGCGAACACTTTGGGTTGAATGATATGTTTGATATGGAAGCAGACTTTTTAGCACTGTGATCAGCTCTTCCTGAGAGAGAACTACAGTCCTGACCTGTAATTCCTCTGCCCACTTTCAGCCCATTCAAAATGTAGTGTGAGAAGCCAGCACGAGCAAGGGTTGCTTTGTTGGAGAACCTGGTACAGAAACTTCTTTTACTGTTTTTGCCTTCCATTGCAAGAGCCACCTTTCAAAGATACTGACCTGTAAAATTCCAAGCCACTGGCAGATGCTGAGGTTTTTCTGGGGGGTGGGGTGAGGAATTTTTGTAGAGTTGGAGGTAGGATTGCTCTGGAAGCGACTTCTGCAGAGCAAAGGGTCAAGGGATGCAAAAATATGGGGAAATTTTGATAGCATTTTCTTTCAACTTTTTCCCAACAATACCACATGTAATTGAATGACACATCTTCATTTCTTTCTGTATTGGTGTTAAAACTCTTTACCCTTGCTTTTTGCAGTCACTTTCTTCTAGTGATGATGAATGTTGTACAAATAGCGCAAGCATAATAAATCGGTTCTTAATTTCCTTCTAGCTGATCTTGGATTTGGCTGGTGGCTATAAGTGAAGCAAATTTACTAGAAAAATAGATGGTACGTTTTGATTGTCATAGCCAAATAGTCATTATGAGTGTTAATCACCAAAAGTGAATTCCAGTGTATACTTAACTGCACACCTGTCTGACATCTGGAAAATTGAACTAATCCATTTTCTGAAAGGAACTCCGACTTGGAAATCACATTTGCGTTTGGCAGCGTTCTGCCTACTATTGTTACAAATAGCCCTGAAGAAGATTAGAATGGAAGGAAATAAAGGCAATCTCCTTTGTTTTGCAGGCTGTGTGTTTTGTGGTTTTGACAGCACCGGGAGGGAGTTATTTGCCTTGTTTATCAGCACAGAGCTCACATGAAGCACCAGGAGGGCTCCTGCAACACTTGCCCCAGGGTCTGCAAGCAAAGAGTTACACAGCAGAGATTTTGAGAAGGCAGAACTGTAGGAGGATGGGCACCAGGGCTGGGGAGGGGGTGCAACTTGGGATGGAGTGAACCCCATTGTTTGGTGCGTTCTGCCACCCCTTATCACTACCCTGGTGAAAGTAGAGCAAACAAGGGAAGGCTTCATGCTGTGCCTTCCAAAAGTGTTGAAAACTCCTTTGGAAGATTTCACAGGTTAAAATAGCCAATCTGTTAGTGGCACTGTTTCAAAATCTTCAGAATCATCAGGTGAGTTTGTTTCTCTTGAGCAAAAAGGGGAGAACTACATCTCATGCATCACCCACAGCTTCTCAGGACTCCTTAAGCCCACCAACATCCAAATACAGGTTTTGCTATCAAACCATAAAAGTGAGTGCCCAAGAATCAATGTGCCAGAGATTAAATAAACACATTTATCTTAATAGAAATTCATCTTTTATCAGCTACTTTTTAGTTTTTATAGTTGTTAATTCATCTACCTGTAAATAAAAGAGTATACCTTCTATCACTGGGAGTGACAGTTATTATACAATAATGTTGTATTTTCTTTCTTAAAAAAAAAATCTAGAGAATCTTATGGGCCAATATATTTCTTCCATATGTCTTAGTTGTTTTGTCATAATAGCAATACCTAAAAAAAAAAAAAAAAATTACACATTACAAAAAATGTATCAGGCAACTGATTTTAATTTTGGATTTTTTAGTCCTCTCATAATGTGTGATTGAAAGTTTGTGAGGTGCTCAGTGTGGTTTATAAAATCCTGTCAAGCTTGTAACTTTGGAAAAGAAAGACTTCTTAATACACAGTTTTTAATGTGAAATTACCATATTCTCTCTTAGCAAGAGAGGTCTTTTTCAGCAGCTAAAATTAACTGTTGAAAAACGTTGGAAATGTGCATGGTAATGAGTTCATTCCTGTCAAAATGAAATCATTAATATTAATTTTTATCCTCCTCTGAGTGACTCCTGCACCATTTTTCAAGTTAGGAAAAAAGTTAGAAAATTTGCAAGACCATTTCCAGCAATACAGGGTAGCAGGTCTCCCACCATCATCAAAACACTATTTTAATGTCTTGACTTCTCCTTTCAAAACTTCTTACTTCACTGTTTAACTTGTCCTCTGATTATTTACATATTTACATACATAACTGTAAGGCTGTTAACTTATGAAACACGTAGCATGTACAGACCTTGAGATTGCCATAAGATAGTGTTCCAAAAGGTTTTGGGGATTTTTTAGCAGCTAAGTAGAGCATTACATCTCAGTTCAGACTGTTCCCAAAGGACCTGTTTTCACTGAAGTCAATGGAAAAATTCCCATTGATTTCAGCATGGCTGGATAAAGTCCAAAGTTCAGGTATTTATGAGAGGTCTCTGAGTACAGCAAAAAATGGGAAGAGGCTCTTGATTCATTGGAAGATTTGAGTAGGTGTTTAATCTCTGCTGATTTTATTACACTTAAGCATAAAACTAAATATAAGCATAAATTTAAATGTCTTTGTTTAAAAGTTCTATTTATTTAAAAAAAACCCACCCCACACTGCAGCTGCGTTTACCAAGCAGGCAGGTGACATGGAGTCCCAGTGACAATAGCTTTTAACAATAAAAAGGTTTCATTTCTGTGTTAAAAATACAATTTTCACTTCACAGTACATCACAAAACTTTTAAAAGATGGCACTAACAGCAGAATCTTTTCAATTTAAAAATGTCCTGGTATTTTTAACTGGATGTACCTCGTCGGCTTTTGTTTTAATTTGGGGGGAAGGGGAAGTGATCAACTTTTATCCTCGTTTAATGCCAACTAAATATTCCTTAGCTACTGAAGTGACTTAATGACATGAGTATGTGGTCTTATCAAAGTCCCATTATTGTTCTGACAGTATCTCATTTGTATGCAAATCCACTTGCATGCAACTTATTCTTTGGCAAACGGTGCTAGCAAGCCAGCGAGCGTCGTTTTAATTATGTGCATGTCTGTGCACAGTATATTTGCTGCTGCACAGGAACATTCTGCTGCTGTAACAAATACAGCACCTTATATCACGCTCATGAAGGATGCTGCAGACCATCCTGCAATCCTTATTGTGAGTGATAGACGTGCTCTGCCAGTCCCTGTCACCCAAGGGTAATCGCAATACACAAGGCAACCTTTTAAATAAAATATTAATGGGGCACTTTTTTGTGATTTCCCGTCTTTTTCATAATGATGCCCACTGGATATCTGTTCAATTGGTGCCTTGCCTTCTCTTACTTCACAAATTCTAGACGATTAAGAAAAATTAACCCTGTTAGACACAAACCAAGAGGGAGAACCCTGTGCACCTGTATGGTAGAGGACATCTTAGCAGATGTAGGTTAGTGTCAGAGGATGACTGGTGTCAGTAGAAGTACAGGGGGGAGAGGGATGGGGTGTACATGTATACCTGATAGGGGGTATCAACACAAAAATAAGGGGAATCTGCTTGGTGATTTACAGGGCCCCTTTCTGACACCCCTGAGAAGGGCCTCCTGGGAGATCTGGCCCCGTGCTCTATTTCTGCAACCTCCAGAAACACCGTCTGGAGGATGGTGGGGGGAACACTGTCTCTCCTCAAGGCCTTATGGACAAACCCATCCTTCTCTGCACTTCATCTGGCTTGCAAGATAAAGCTAACTCTGCATTGTGCCATGGAGCCAGCTCCATTACTTGTGATACAATCCATGCTAGGGGAATGCACTACGGGGATGAGTATCATCATATTTGGAAAAACTACCTCAGAATTGCATGATTCCGGAAAAAAAGACAGTGTCAATGTCCCATCTTCGAGCTAGCAAAGCTTTATCATGAATCTTTGGAGGAAAAAAAAGTTAATCTATCAGGAGAAGCATAATAATGCAAAATCAGTTAGCACAAGCACAGAGGCACAGAGAAAGTGCAATGTCCTCCTCTGAATGCAGCCTCAGCTTACATGGTTAAATAAATGTGGATGTGACTGTACAGCACATCTGTGTGTGGTGCTGCAGTTTGATCTATTTAGGAAGACAGGGCTGGAGGAGCTGTCTAGGTCATTATCTGCAGTTCTCTGCAATTGCATACGCCCCTGTATATGTTTATGTACATCCCTGTGCGTAGCAAGCATAAAATCTGCACATCTGCAAAGTAACCTGCATTTAGAGAAACATCTTCTGTCTGCTAGGAAAGAGAGGCTCTAGTCAAAGCAGACAACAAAACTTCTGCATTTACTAATAAACCTGACAAACTGATTTATGGCTGTTTTTCTTGCTGTGATTTGTTGACAGATTGTTCTTTATGCAAAAATTACCAAGGTTTAAATCTGTATCATATGGCCTCTAATTCAGCTGACAATATGTTACCAATTAAATTCCGCTTAAGCTATCATCAACTAGCAAACCACAGACTGTGTTAAAGAGAATGACAGTCAGATAGCCAGTAAAATAATTTGTGCCATTATTCTGAAGGCTGGCCTATAAAGGAGGGACATTAAGTAACTATATGAACGATAAAAAGATTTTTTTTGTAGTGAAAATGAAACTGCTGCTGTTTTTTTAATGTAATGCATCTCCTGTTGGAGAAAAAGAGATGGGATTCCTGTTCTTGGCATCCCATACGGTTCTGTCATGCAGAAGGAGAGGCACAGCAGGGTCAGTGGTTAGTGGGAGGAGTATTAATGGAACTTTACTATTTGCCCTTTAATTTGATCTTAAGTTACTCTTTGGCTCAATTCTGGCCCTCGCTCTTCTAGATTGTTTTCACTTGTAGGAAGAGAATGCATTTTCTGCCAGGAAAAGTGTCGATCCCGTGGTAAAAAAGAAGGTGTTTCTAAATGAGTTTAATGTCCCCACATAAATTTCTCCTTCCCTAAGGTGAAAGAAGGGCTCAGCACACAGAATGACATTGAATATCATAAAGAAGAATACAGGTCCTCCCTCCCAATACTGACCTTGGCAGCACATGGAAGTGGGTAGGGCACTGATAACCTTCCTTTGCAAATTCACATAGGCAACCTCACCTGCGAAAGACGTATTTTAAAAGTTGCTGTGAGATAAAAGCTGCTACACATAAAGGTCTGTGAGAGCTAAAAAAAAAAAAAAACAAGAAGGTGCTTCTCTGAGCAGCCATTAGCTGGGTTTGTTCCAGGAGAGGTGAGAACTTCCTCAGAGCCAGAGCTCTGCAGTGCGAAGTGGGCTGAGGTTCACTTAGGCATTGGAGGTGGCCTGATCTGCCTTCTTGGCTTAAACACTAGTGCCAAAGCCCAGGGCTTAAACAGTATGGTGGAAGCTTGTCTGTGAATGCTGCATTGTACAGAGCTCCCTGCCGTGAGTATTATCTACCTCCTTATCTCAGCTTTAATGTTGCAGTTGAGTATTAAGTGTATGTGTGCTCTGGAGAATGGGTAGTAATCTTTGTTTAGAAAATAGAGTCTATCACTATTAACCCTAGTGAATTGAAATTTTACTCCTTTCCCCACTATATCATCATTGCAGTCATTATTTACTTAAGAGCTTTTTAATGGTTTACTGTCTGTACTGATGACTGCAGTGTCCTAGGCAGGTACTAGGATTTGGGGACTAGGATTTTGGGATCTCATCATGAGGTATCTCTAATGAATGTCTGAACTCCCCTTCATTTCTGTATGCTGCAATACAATAACATGAGCCAAAAAAACCCCACTGAGAAGCAACTAAAATCATAACACTTTCAAAAATACAAACATCCCTCCTACTGAAGATTACAATGTAAATCAGGCATCTATTATTTCTGTGTCAGTATAATAATTTAAAAAGAATTTGCACATGATAAGAGGCGTCCTCTAAGGATGACAAATTAGGCATAATAAAACAGTTAGAAGAGAACATAAATAAGAAGGCATTTGGGGCAAATCCTCTTCTTCCTCTGCAGTCATACCAATAAACAATTTGGGGGATACAGTTCTCTGCTTACAAAATGATAGCCAGTCCCTGAGGCTGTTACAAATCCCATCAAGTCCCTTGTCCCAGCTGTCCTCCACAGAGAGGGAGGAGGGGAGCAGCAAAGTCTTTGGTTCTTGCCTTGCATCATGACTTTGTGGTCACAAATGTAAAGATTACGCTGCTATCTCACACCTCTCCATTGTGGACAGCTGTGCCCGCTCTACAGGTAGCAGGGACAGAAAGACCCAGGGCAGGATAGGCTGCCCCTCCAGTCATCACACCAATATAATGGTTATACATAAAACCAGATCTACATATCTGTAATGTCTATTTGCATTCCTGTAAGGTCTTCATCAGCTCTTGCCCATACAAGAAGTGCAGGAATATTCTGGTGTAATTCAGTTGAACTATTTCATGTGTGCTCCTGCACGAACTAAGAGTCAGTCCCTGTGCTACTCAATATTAACTCCTTCTTTTATCAGCATTGTCAGGATGTAATGTTTTTCCAGGCTTTTAATCTTGCCTGGGCATCTGTGTGTGGTGCTGGAGAAAAAGACAGTCCTGCAACAGCAGGCAAACCTCTTGCTGACAGCTCTGCTATGGTACATTTGTCAGTGTTTTCTGCTGCTCTGCCATCTCGTTCAGATTTTTTCTGGCTTATTTCATAGCTTGCCCTGCAGTCCATGTGGGAATGCAGATCACTTCTGCTGAAAAAGATAGTCATGAGGGATGTCACGCCAGGAGCAAGGATAGCTTTCTCCTCTCCATTTGCTCTTCGAGAAGCTGACACTGCAGAAGCCCTGTGACTCTCAGGTCTCTGCAGCCCTCCTCTACCAAGTCTGGCAGACTGCCTGTTGCCTCCAGATTTCTGTATCTTAACCACTGGGTGTGCAGGAGTAAGATCCAGGATCCTACTGCTTGAATTCCCTCCCACCCTCCAACTTCCCCTCCCACGGACAAGCTCCACCTCACTTACAGGAGAGGACAGAAGAAAAGTCACTTCACTTCAATGCAGACAGTGTTTTATTATAAGAAGGACAGGATGGAGAAGTCATAGACCACTTCCTCCAAAGATCTGGGTGGTCACCTGGGAATCATGAGCAGCTGACATAAATCATGGTAGGCTTTGTTGTAAATCAGCAGATCCTGGCCCTGGGTTTAGCCATAATGGTCCCTCTGCTGACCTGTGTCTCAGCACAGTATAGGCAGACTGCTGCTGCAGGGATATATATAAACCCTAATGGGAACCTCCCTCCTTGGCTGTTGCACTCCATGCAAGGGGATCTGCTTGTTGTAGCAGAGATTGCCATGGTTCTTCCTACTCCAGGTCACCGAGCAGATGGAAGAGCATGGTTTTTCATAAGCTGGGTTGATAGTGGTCAATTAAATTAAAATTTAATTTGAATACTTGGGAATACAAGACTGCCACCACTCACTATGATTGTGGAGTAACAATATAAATTAGCAAAACTTCATTAATATCTTGCTGTCTTCCATTGTAGCTTTTTTTACTCCTTGCTTGATTTTTCAGATGAAACTAGATTTGTTCAGAGGCTCTCTTATAGTGAATGCACGTTTTAGCTAGACATAATGAAGAGCAGGCTGCATGGTGCTTCACAAGATTTCCCTTCCAGCTCTACCAGCAAACAACAGAGATAACTGCTGCATCCCAGATTTCCACGCTCTGTTTCATTCTGGGCCTGGTCCAACTTGTACGCAAGCTAGTTCAGAAATTTTCACTGATTTTCATGGACTTTGGACTCATCTCTTTTAAGAAAAAGAAGGTAATTTATACCAGAAATGCACACTTACCTAGTGGCTGCATGTGGACACAGGAAGGATATAGGGAAAACAGTATCTCCCCCATCGAACAGTGGCACCATCTAGTCCCCTGTTACTGTGTTTGATACATTTCCTAATTTCTGCAGTGGTTTAACATTAGAGCGGGTCCAGCTCATTGAAGCAAATTTATATGCAAGAGCACTATTTTAATCTTAGACTTAAAATAATTTTAATTAATAATAGCTTCCTTTTCCAGTCTGTCAACATACCTCCACCTCTTGGCTTTTTAAGAAATAAGGTAAATATAGAAATAAAAGTATTAAACTATTACCAGGCAACCAGAACTAGGAAAACATCAGAACTGTCAAGTCTAGAGATGTGAAAAATGACCTAGACTTTTCAATTCTGACCTGTCTCCTCAACACAACTCTACTTGGTTCCATCTTATTTAAGACTTGCTAAGTTGACTAAATATTGAAATGAAATAATGAAAATACTATAATAGACCATCTCATCCTTTATTCCTTCAGTCACTCAGGTGCCAGGTTTCTTTCTTAACCTGCAACTGCTAACAAATATCACCTTCATGACTTTGCCTGCGGTGTTTATCCTGCTGCTACCATAATTTTGCTTCCTCTTTGCAGGAGACAGCTGCTCTACACAGGTAGCTCTTCTGCAGCACGGTAAGACATTATCGAAAAGCTTATTGCTGATGCTAATGGAGCTGGTCTAGCTGCTGACACAGAACATATGGCTTTACTGGATTTCAGTTCCAAAATGCTGACCCCCTCTTTCAGGAGAAAGGAGCATGGTGATCTGGAGGACGCGGCTCAGCCATCTCCTCACTGTAGGAGACTGAGAGATGTATGGGCTATTTCAGCCCCCTCGGCTTGGAAGGGAAAGTTAGCACGCCTACACTTCCCTCATCCAATTTAAAGAAAACGAACCAAAAAGCTTGTGTTCAGAAACCATCGTGCTGGTGCCAATAGGGTTAAAATTTCTCCGGCAGTGTGCCTTTTGGAGGTTTGGAATTTTTTGCTATTACTTGGATCAAAAAATTAATAAAGATAAGACATGTGATTTTCTTTTTCTAAGGCTGTACTCATTTAATGGTTAAACTTGAAAAGGGGATACTGGAAGCATCCTGAATAGAGTTTGACTGAGTTTAAAATTCCAGTTACTTATAGCTTACGAAAAAAGTATCTTAAACCAAATGGTCTCAGTGGGGTGATGCATGGGCAAAATGTAAAATGACACATAATGAAATAAAGTAATTTTATTTGCAAACCTGTTTGAAAAGCTGGTACAAAATGTAACAATCAAGCAGAAGCAGTCTGGCATTTCTCTTGGTGTACTTCTGCAGAATTATGTGACCCAAGAAAGAAAACATTAAGATGTTCTGATTTCACCCTATAGGACACAGAAATACACTTCGGCTAATGCTTACCATAATTCTATCTACTTGGCTCAGACAGTTATATTTTTATGAATCTTACGTTACTTTCTGTCACCCTCTAGGCAACAATATAGAGTTATTACAGTATAAAGGAAAATGCTTCCTGTTGAGCTTATACTTGAACAAGTCTTAACCATGTGGAAGCTCTTAATAAAAGGGTAAATATACTAAGGAATAAACAGGCAGAGTGAATAAAAAAGGAATATAGGCTTTATGGATGCTCAGGTTGATGGCATAGACCAGCAAAACACAGAAAACTCCAAGGTAAAGCCGACATGCTAAGCTACATCAGAAATCTGAGGGGGTTAGAATTTTGTTAAGTGAATTTAGTGCTCATTAAGGGATTTGCGGTGTCAGCATTATAAAGCAAAGTCCTCTCTCGCCCTCAGAATTGGAACAGCACAGTGCAGCAATATTAATTCCATGGCCGTTCCCTTCTTGGCCTTGCCAATAAAATTATTACCCAGGGACCCAATTGTTCGGCACTGCTCGGCGAGTGCCTCCTCACTAGAAATTGAGCTGAGATCACCGGCTCTTTTAATGTGGCAGACAGATTGTAGCGCACTGTGCCATGCCAGGCTTGAAACACAGACAGCTTCTGCCTTTAGTTTAAAGGAAAATATTGTGAATTACTCTTGTTGTTTTCTGTAAGTATCTCCCTGAAATACCCACACAAATTGTTTCCTTCTGCTTCGCATCTCTCATCATTTCTCTCTTTGTTCTCAGCCCAGTTATTTTGACTAGAAGTTTATTTTGCACAGCATAAGAAATAGAGATCCACAAATACTAACCAGACTTAGGAAAAAAATATCGGTGTGTAGGTTTTCAAATCAGTTTTGTAGAGCAGAGATCTAGCAGTGCGAAAAACACTGATGAGGTTGAAAAAACTGTACTTGCTCTCTCTGTTTTTTTATCTTTCTCTCTTAGGTCAAAGTCAGCTAGATATAGTTTTCATTCCATGGAAACTCTTCATAATGAGAATACATGTATATTGCAAACCCTTTTTCCCTGTGGCCCCATGTGGCTTTTTAAGTCCAAATATAAAGCCGTCCTCAGCATTACCTTATCCCTTCGTCCAGACATCATTCAAAGCTACTGTTGATTTTCTAAATTACATCATACGTAACTAGATTTATTTTTCCTTTTCTGCAGATATAGTTTAATTTCCTTTTCCAATTTGCATGGGTGCACACTCATAAATTTTAAATATATTTAACCTCTTTTCAAAGAATTCTTTTAATTTCTCTAAGGTCCATGACCTTTAACTTTGATACACAACCTTTTGTACATTAAAAACCCACAAAGACATCCAGAAATAATGCTTTAAACACCTTTGCTTGAAACAAACATTCCCCTGCATCGTGTTCCTAGTAGCCCAGAAATAAGGGCTTCAGCTGAGAGTCATTTGCTGGGGCTTTGCTGATCACAGAGTTCATCTGGTATCTAATTAGTGAGGGAAGGTTGGATTGGCCACCCTGGGTCCAAATAGGAATCTTGCAAGCCCAGGAACTGACCAGCACCTCTGACTGCTAGAGGAAGGCAGAGAACACATTTCCATATGGCAATGACAGGTTGACTTGCACCCATGGCAAGTCCTTTGCAAGCTCCTGAGATGTTACCAGTGATGAAGGGATCCCTCCTTGAACTGTGGAGTTTTCTTTTAAGTGCCTGCTATTTCCAAACTGTTACCTTGTCACCCAGGCAGATCATTACCACTGTCATCTCTTGTTCCTCACCATTAGATGTCCCTTTCTAAGAGTAACCTCCACATCCACACCTGCCAGGTGATGATGCTGGGCTATTTCCTTTCTAATAAACCTTTGCCATGAAAGGCAAGGAGCAGGAAGCAAAGGACCTGCCTCCCAAGCTGAGCATCTTTGCTTAGCTTTGGAGAAGAGTAGGTAGCAACCTCCAAGCCCAATTTGGGTGACCTGTCTAGGACAGTAAGAAGGGACAGCCTGTTTCAGATGCCAGAGAAGATGATCTGGGGACCACAACTAGCCAGCACGGGAATGTCATGTTGGCTCCACAGCAGGTCCTGGCTGCTGGTACATAACCCCAGCTCACAGCAGCATCAGAGATCCCCAGAAAGAACACACAAGTCTCTGTGATTGTTCAGCAAGGATCACCTACCTCCTCCTTTTTTTGGTTTGCAAATGCAATTATCCCAAATATATCTGTTTGTATATATATATATATACACACACACACGTATATATATATTTTATGTCACTGTAATCTTTCTCAGATTTCTCAGCACTGGCACTGCTCAGGGCTTGCCGGTGAGGTGCAGGCAGTGGAATAAGCACAGCCTCTGGCACAGTGTGGAGGGCAGGCAGGGATTGTGCTGTGCACCACTGCCTTTGTCTCCAGCTTGTCTCTGTTCAACGAAGGCTGCCAGGCAGCAACCTCGGTCACGCGGAGGTTTTCTTCAGGGAGCCACTGCTCCAAGAGATGCTCTGAAAACATGCAACCTTAAAATGGTGCAGCCACTGAGAATTGTAATTATGGCATTTATTAAAGCCGTTTACAAGGCACGAATGTAAGACAAAAGGAAATAGATAGTAATCGCTTAACAGAACCTGACACCACTCACAAATTCAGAAATCTTTGGAGAAAAGGTAAGGGATAGTTTAATAACCATTCTCTTTTGGGTCCAAGGGGCATTGTGTGCTGCCAGCAGTGGTGACCACCTTGAGTGTCCATCCACTGATCCCTTGGGCACTTTGTGAGATGGCCCCTGACATCTGTTGGGGGGTGACTGGCTGGCATGTGTAATTGGGAGCTGTCACTGGGGACACCCTCTTTGCTGCCCCCACGCCCCCTGTGCCTGACCCCAACCTGAAGACCCCTCGATGGGCTCTGGTTTGGAGGGTGGCGTGTACCTGCCGTGCTCATTGCCAGCAGGTCGTGCCCTCCCCATCGCCAAAAAGCCACCATCCAGCAAAAGGTCTTTGTTCGACCTGGACCCCAGGGAAAGCCCACTCATAGCACTGGGTTCGGTCCTTTTGTTTCCAGGTTAAAAACTTGACCTTCCCCTCCCCTGAGCCTGAAACAGCCCTCACAGCACTTCAGCAATTACATTTTCTTTTTAAATCTTTCTTTGGGGCTCAGGTGACAAAAAGACTTTGATAATATAAATAGGTCTCAAAACCTTTTGTGTGGGTAAAAAACTATAGGAAAGAGAAAAACAAGAGGAAAAAAAAAAATCCATGTCTCTCTAATTGGCATAATTCCTTCAGCGTGGTTTATAATTTAAGATGGATCAATTCTGCAGCTGACATGATAGATGTTGTCATCAATACTTGGAAACAGTAATTTATATTTCTTTGTTTGGGGACACAGCCATCCACCTACCTCCGTAGGGGTATTATGTGTGAATCAAGAGCAATATGTGGCCAGTAGACTAAGACTTGACTTAGACTTCCAGCCATGCACCTTATTAAAATAATAAATATTTTCATTATCCAGAGAATCCATTATAGTTCTCTGTTTTAGCTATTGTTAACTAATAATTTGGATTAATTACCAAGTTAAATCATTAAAAATTAAATCCATATATTTTGCTTCTTTAAAAGAGTGATAGCTTGCAACCATTTGTGTATTATGCATGTTAAGTGGGAGAGTGATGAAATATGTTGTGTTAACTTTGACAGAATCTGTATCCATGCCATATTACACTCTGGTCTTATCAAATCTCAGAAGCTACAGTGTATAAATAGACTGCAATGATATTTACAGGAGAGAAATCATTCACAATATTTTTGGCATCTTTTGTAGTGACTAGAGAAGAGTCACCTAACGAATACAACGTACAATAATGCAATAAAGGGGTGTATAAGAGCATAGAATCAAGGAGCACTTACACCTGCAGAGTCAGAGTCAAGATTAGGCATATGTTAGCGATCAGACATAAATACAACTTTCATCCTAAGGAATTTCAAAGCAGATTGCAAGTTTAAATAAATAGGGAAGCACAATTCAGAGCTCATTTCACTCTCTGCTGAAACAACCAGACATTGTGCTGGAACTTAGCACTGATTTCATGAAACATTATGAGGTTGAAGACATATAGATACAGGGAGAAAGTAAAGTTATTTAGAGACAAAAATTGTTTACAAATGTTTATTATTTATTACTCTATTATTAAGAGTACTAAACTATGGACTGTGCAACTGCTCAAACTGCAAGTTACTGAGCTCAATATGGGAGGAATAGTGACACTGGATAGGTGGTGATATACAGACTAGACAGGCTAGACTAGATAATCCAGTGGGTTTTCCTTTGCTGTAAATTATGAGGTTATGAAAAACCACTACATTGAAAACTCTTTCCACTTAAGCATATAAGTATCTGCAGTGGAACACTGTATTTGAATTTAAATAGCAAACCTATTATAAAGTGTACTCATTAGACTACTTTAGAGACCCCTGGAAAAACAAAACACATTCTAAAGCACTGAGGGACTGATTCTGCAAAACTAGCTCTAATTTAGGATCCCTTGCCCCTGTGGAGCTGGTGCCCAGCAGAAGTAGGTACTGCTCAGAATGTAGTGAGATGCTAAAGCAAGACTAACTAATGCTTCTTGGGTTTTCATCTCATGGAAGAGATTCGTGTCTAGGTGTTACACAAACACTCACTGAGGAACCACGTATGTCCTGTCACAGCCTACACAAGGGCTCAGAGCAGTTACCAGAGCCGCCGTGGGACTGCTGCCTTGCAGTGAGAGGTAGAAGTGCATCACACACCAAGAAACGTGTGACTGTGCTTGGTAACCCTCCCTGCCAAGCAATGCAGCAGTCTGCCCTCTAAAGGAATTACTGATGGATTAGGCTGTTGGGACAAGAGCAGGCATGGATTTACTGAAGCCATGTGGTGAGATGTAACAGCCCCCACTTCGTCCCTGAAACTGCAAGACATGCACTGTCTAATCCTGGACCACGCTGCACATAGACAGCTGTGAGGCTGCCCCCAGCAACCACTGAAATTCACAGGCAAAAAACAGGATCTGCCTGTGTCCCACCACTCTGCACTGGTGTGTCACAAGCGGGGCAAGATGTAGAAATTCTTGTTCTTGAGACACACCGTACTAGTGCTATGGCATTTCCTACACCAGCCACCTCCAGAATTCCTCTCTTCTGTTCTCCGAAAGCATTAAGCTACGGTCTTACGAATTTGCTGGGAACTAATTTCTTGCTGGGTACATGTCTTAAAGGTAGGTCACACTGAAGAGATACTATGGTGGTATTTTCCGTAGAGGATGTTGACTAAGAATGTAGTATTTCTCACCTCCCCCTTATTTTATGTTACATTAAAATTATCTTTACTCTTCCTCAGGCAGTTGCTATGCCACGCTTAAGACAGAGAGTCTGAGAAGAGGGAAATGTCAACTTTTAAGATGACGTTCAGCTTTCCTGTTACATGCAATCTTTATATAAGGGATTTGAATTACATGTTGTTCCTAGGCCTTCGGCTCTTCTTACAAACTCTGCTTGACTGGGCACAGTTGCCTGCTTATTCTTAATGAAGAGTTGTTAACAGAAGAAAGAGCACAATGAAGGGGCAAGTAATGTCTATATGAATCATTAAAAATATATGTTCAACAAGCAGGATTAGATAGCACACAGCATATTTTTATTTTTATAATGCCATGTTTTCATAAAAAGGCGGGTTTCATTCCTTACAGGAGTTGAAAATATGTTGACAAGTCACACAGCAAGGGATGACAGGGGAAAGCTGTGGGTCGGTCACAACAGGCAGTGGGGAAGCACTTTCTTCAGTCACTGTCCTGAAGTTTTTCTAAACAGTCTGTGTCAATTTACTGCATGTTACGGTTTCAATCATGGAACCCACTGGAGACAGATGAGACACTTCTAGGTAAGAAGCAGCAAGTGAGGTTACTATTCAGTGGCTGGCAAGAGGGAAGGATTTGAACGAATGAGACATGGAGCACAGAGGATGCTCCGGCCACAGTGACCAACCACAGTGTTACACTGAGGAGTCAGCAGAGAAGCCCAGCCAGGCACATCACAGAGGAAAGCAAAATTAAGGGTGGAAGGTTAACCTGTAGGTGAGGTCTCACATACATGGAGTTTCAGAAATGCTACCAGGATCAGAGAAAAAAAGGGGAAACATTGAGCACCATGGCAGATAACCAAAGCAGTTGGGATTTTTAATTGACATTAATTTCAATGCAATTTGTCTTGATGTTCTCCACTCTGCATGAGAGGAGAATCATGGCCATGATGGGAAAGAAAAGACCACCACGATAATGATATACATGCAAGAAATGTAAAAGAAAAATAACTTTTTTGTGTTAAAACATATTAAAAACATAAAACATACTGCCTATCATTATGTATTACTCTTTGAAATTTAATTCACTCAGTGCTGTTCATGCTGTTTGTTTACATTTTCTATTGATCTCAGTTTGGATGATGAATTTAGCCTACGGAATTTTGTTTCCAAGTTTCCACACTTGAGCTACCACTTGTGAGCATTGCAGTCCACCTTGCTCTTTACAGAATGACCTGGGGTCAATTCCAGCACTGATGTAAAGGGGGTCCCAATTCTAGTGATTTAGTCCATAAAGGCAGCCTAAGCCTGCCCTGCTGTACGTACCATTTCAGGGGTGATTTAAGCACTTCTGCAAATCACTGCTTAAGCTGGGTCTCACGGAAAGAATTGGGGCCATGCTGCAATGGGGGTTGCATAACCTCCCTTAAAATAAGAAGAGCGAGGCAGCACAGGCTGTGGCTTGAAAAGGTCAGCATAAATATGCTGCCCTTCACTCCTTCACACATAAGTAATATATTTGTTGAGAATGTTACCTGCTTTCCAGGCTCAACCTTCTGCTGTGGTAAGCTTTACCCCAGCTGACAAAAAAACCTGTTTTCAGGTGGGTTTATGTGTCCATTAATACTGTACCAAGCCCGGCCTGAGTTTTTTTCATTTTCATCTTCATTTGCTCTGGTTAGGCAGGGGGTGCCACAAGCCTTCCCAACCGGGACACATTCTTGTCCATCCCCCTGGGGAAGGTGAGGAGACAGACGTTACAGGGGCCGGCTCCCGTGTGTCACTCCAGGCTGAAGATGTGCCACATCCAGAGGGTCGGGGGACTTCTGGCAGTAGGAGGCAGCACCACCTTGGCTGTGCAAGGGAACAGAAGCGGCTGTGGAGTGGTTTGGGACTTTCAGATGACTTGCCTAAAGTGGCGTGCAAACTACAACGGGTTTTCAAACCTTTCCCTTGGAGTGTGCCTACGCTGCAGCCAAAGCTGCGCGGCAGCCTGTGCAGGATTACCAACCCTAAATTAAATCAAGCTAACTCAGGAAGGAATAGCATACGGTCACAAAACCAGACGAGAAGCCTGCATAAATACGTGAGCCTGAGCACTGCTCTGGGCTGCCAGGGTGTCGTGCACGTCAGGGTGCCCTAGCCAGCTGCCAGCTGGGTTGGCTTGGTCTCCAAGAGCAGGGATCTCCCAGTGTGGGATCGCTCTGCAGATACTCGCGTTGGCGCTGTTGCATGAATAGCCCCCTCTTTTCATCACGGATTTTGCACATTTCTTCTCCCTGTCTGCGATGACATGGCACTTCTCTGGCAGCTACTCACTGCTTAGCTGAAAAGCTCAGTATTCTGGAAAGTATTTAATGTGTGTTAACCTCTCTTAATGTGATTCAGCAACTACAAATCAGAAGCGCCTGCCTCCCCTGGCCGGCCAGATATCACAGCCGGTGCCTCACACAGGCTGGATGGACAGTGCGAGGCGTCTTACTCGCTTTGGGTGGCAAGTGCTGATGATTGGTACTTTTATTTTTAACCAGAAACCACTCATTTTTAAAGGCTTCGTGCAATCCAGGGACTTTTAATCGGCTGTGCAGGTCTAGGTGGACCTGTATGGACATGGAGACTTGCACAGGTGCCGTTTGTCTAAGAAGGAATAGGTGCAAAAAGGCCTTAACCCACACCAACCCCTGGGCTGTGGAGAGAGCCCCTGGGAGCACCCCGGGCTGCTGGCTCCAGCACGGAGAGCCAGGGCCAGGGCCCCGTCCCACAATAAACGTCACAATTTCTCCCCAGTGTTTCTCTGCCAAACATCACGGTGCTTAGCACGCGTGAGGTGCTGGTGAGCCGGGATGCTGTGACCCAGGGTACCTGGCNCCGAGCCGAGCCCAGCCGAGCCGCGCCGCTCGCACACGAGCGGTGGCACCGTGTGCTTTCTTTTGGGGGCAGGGTGCTTGCTTTTCTCCTAGGGGGAAGCGGGAGGAAGGTGGCCGTGGGGGTCCGTCGCCTCCCGCCCGTGTGCGGAGAGGGGCCGGCGGCGGCGCCGGGGGTGCTCCGCGCCCTCGCCCTGCCCGCGGTGCAGTTACGATGCGCCCCGGACGCCGTGTGGTTGCAGCGCGGCGGCGCTGACATCGCTCACCATGGACAGCTTCGACTTAGCTCTCCTTCAGGAGTGGGACCTGGACTCTCTATGGTGAGTGGTGCCTCTGCTTCCCCCAGGCGCGGGGACACAGGGGCTGCGGGGGATGTGCGGTAACTGGAGGGGGTGCGATAACCGGGGGATGTGCAATAATTTGGAGTGGGTGTGCACTTACCTGGAGAGGTGCAGTAAATTTGGGGTGCAGTAATAGCGGGCATGCAATAAGGGGGGTGCACTGGCTCGAAGGTGCAATAACTGGGGCAGCGGGTGCATTAGCAGAGGGTGCAGTCCAGAGGGGTGTCTCCTCTGCCACTTGCTCTCCCAGCATTGCTGGCTCGGCAGGGGCAGAGGGACGGGTGCCCCCCTCCCCTGACTGCCAGGGTGGATCAGGGAGGTGAGTGTGGTGTTTGACTGGAGGGGTCACCTGCACTCATCCCTCCGCCTCCCCCCTCACCCCTCCCGCTCTCACCCCCCCCAATGGTCTTGTAC